>MDJU01000670.1:0-17069 GCA_001721665.1 Trichoderma pleuroti
AAGTTTAAATTAGGCATTTGCTACGTTTTAATATAATAAAGGAAAAGGGGGATATACTTTAGAATTATTTATATTTAATATTTCCTTAGTAATAAAGGGTATAAGGATTTTTAAAAATTAGTAAAAAATATAAGCTTATATAGCCCCCTTTTTATAAAAATAGATATATAAAATAAACTAATATATCCCCCTTTTCCTTTATTATATTAAAAACGTAGCAAATGCCTAATTTAAACTTAGCAGCTTCTACTATTCTAATGCTTAGATAAAGACTTATGTAATTAAATTACTTAGTAGACGTTAATAATAAAATAAATAAATAAATAAACATCTAATTATCTAAGACGTGGGAGTAGTGCTTGATCAGTCATTAAAGTAGAACTTGGAAAGAATACGCTGTCCACAATACTAATACTGTTGAACTCTTTGTATAATTTAACGCGCTTTATTCGTTATCTGTAAAGTAGCATGCCCAAGTCCGTTGTAGAGTACCTTCCTCTCTATTTCTCGCTCATCAGTTTGTGCATTGAGAAGGCCCGTCGACCAGTAAATTGACAAGGGTACCTGCTATAATTTGTGTAACGAGCATGTGCCTCTTACTTGCAATTTTCTCTGTACCTGCGATATGCCCTTCTATGGGGAAGCATAACCTCTGATCCCGAATTGCAATTTACGCGAGGTAGAGACTCAAGAGCAATTGAAGATACTCGTTCTCGACTCGGAAGACTCTCTGTAAAGATACCTACGTGCCATCTTAACTAAATCTTCTCTAAGTATTATTGCTGTATCTCTGAAATGTATGATAGCCAGGTATACTAAGTGGCGTAACATCGCGGTAAGTAGGCAACGACCATGACGATGCGATGAATATACTTTGCGCTTAATGTCTGGCAGAAAGAAGAGGTGAAATAAGTTGGGGAGACCTCAACAAGCAATAACTTTTGATTGTAGTTTAGATATTGATAAGAGTCTTGGGACTAGAACCAAGCTACGCTGCAGCTTCGGCCCGTTCCGCAGATATTAGCTGAGCAAAGGTATCACTGATAGTCTCCTTGAATGTGCGATATTTGAGGCCCAACACTCTTTCGGCTTTGCTGCCATCCACACCATAAGCATCTTCTCTCCATCCCGGCTTTCCTTCTGGCAACCTTGATCTTAACTCTGGAAACTCCTCTCGCCCAATGTCAACCACGGCCTGCCATCGGAGGGACTGTCCGACCCAGAAACGTTGTCCACCAGCAGCAGGCACTTCGAGGGCAAGCAAGTGGGCAGCACTGACTTCGCGGACATCTGCATATCCACCAAAATCGAACACTGGCACTTCCTTGGCCCCTAGAAGATTGTAAATCAATCGGACACTTTCACTTAAATGAGCCGTAGATGTCAGCTCCGTAACATACGGCCCAAAGATCCACGGCGGAGTGATTGTGACGACGTCGAAAGAGGCATCCTTGTGCTCATCTGCCCACTTCCACACAGCGCGCTCAGCCAGAGCCTTTGAAGCACAATAGGCCGTCACACCATCGGTAGCTTGGTCGGCAGCCTGCTCGTAGGTCACAGGATTCCAGTCCTTCTCGTTGTATATATAACCAGGTCGCAGCCCTTTGGAAGTGTCGGCGACGGAGGCGTGAGAAGATGTAACAACTACACGCTTGACATCTTTACCGTAGCGTAATGCGGCATCGAGTATAGCTACAGAGCCCTTAATGGCGGGGTTAAGAAGATCTTCTTCGTTGTTCTTTGGTTCCAGGTTGAATGGAGAGGCGGAATGGATTACACCGACCACGTTCTCGAACGCACCCTCGAACGCCTCTGGTACGGTGATATCAGATACGACGACATGTGATAGCTTCGATGCGTATTGAGGGAATTGCTCAGCAAGCTTCTTGAATGATGACTCCGTTCGCACAACGGCGCGAACATTGTGACCTCGTGTCAATGCTTCTTTAACCAAATGGCCACCAAGGTAACCAGTGCTGCCGGTTATGAGAATGACCATTTTAGAAAGATTGTATGGGTGACAGGATCGAATACAGGTTGTCAAATTAAGTATATGGTTATCTATGAGAGCTTCACCTTATGTTTTTTGTTCTAGGAGAATCTAGCGAGCACCTCTTCAGGCTCTTATACTCCGAAGCAGCCGTGACTGCAACTTTATGTTAAATCAGAGTCTAACGGCATGAGCTGATAGGGTTATTCTCGAACTACGCGATATTGTAGCGATCCTAGAGTTTCCATCCTTCCGCTAATACAAATTAGATACTAATCCAGCGACGTGCATAGAATATGTTGTCATTTGTACGCCGTAGTGGCTGCGCCAAGATCAAGAAGAAAAATGTGGTTGATGGTATGCAATATAAAGTTTATCTATTTCTACGCTTGCCAACACTTCACCACGAAGAATTTTCATCATGTACGAATATTTTGCTATGCAAGAGGTAGTGGCTGTCGGACGGTTTGTCTCTTACTTGGAACAGATCTAGAGCAGATTGTGCCTATCAATCTCTCTCTTCTGAGATAGTTAGCTGAAACTATATCAACTTGTGTACTCGCCAGCGAACTCTGTGTGGTGCGGGGGTATGAAATCATCAAGAGCTCCCTTTTACATCTCGATGACATGTGACAGATACGTACCGTAGTCCTGTGTGTTAGCCGGAATCATTCGGCCCTTATCTTGGGGTAGCCAGGGTTTCAAGTAGCCCACCAGTTAAGAGAGAGAGGTTAAAGTTTCAAACCATCAGCCTTGGACACTAAAATATTACTCCATGCATCTATCATATGCCAATCTCCAAGGATGGTTTTACCGATTCAGTTAGGCTCCTTGATGAAGTACCCCGCTGTTAAATCCCGAAGAGTTGCGAAGTGTGATTGCTACTTCAAATGCTGATCATCGTGAAAGCAAATAGCAAGCGTCGCGAGTTGAAAAGATGAATATTCTACATAGCCCATGAACCAACGTCTATTCGTAGTGCAGAGAGACGCCATCTATACCAAAAAATAAATGCATGGGATTAATTCAAGCTATATATGTGCAATAGTCATGGTATGACTCTCTCTCTCTCTCTATTGGGAATATCGAAACCAAAGATGTGTAGTATTTATTTCTAGTAAACTACTGGCCACAGCTTGACTGGGACTCTTGATAGCAGCACAAGCTTTCGAACTGCCCGAGTCTTTTTAAAGAGCTAATGGCTATCTCAGTGTAAACATTTGACATCGAGAGCTCCTGTACTAATCGTGCAAGAAGCGATGTACATAGTAAAGGAGAACACTGACTCGCTGTTGCGAACTGACATGTTGCGGCAACCCAAAACAGCAAACCCTTGTGCCTGCCCCAGAGATTTGTGAGATCCGTCTGGCGAAACGACTGTGTCATGTTAAGTTTAGATTCCACATGCTTTGCTGCAGCATAGATTGGGATGCGTAGTTTTTCAGCGGCTAATAGCATCGAAATGACGAATCGGCAGCATTCGTACATGGCCTCTTCTTCAACATTGGACTTTATTGTTGCCGGGGCAAAACTCTCAATCGTTTCACGAAGATCTGCACGTTTTTGTAACACCTCCTGTGTGAGAGGTAATAATTGATCGTTTTCGTCAAGGAATGTCGCGAGCCATTTCTGCATTAGTGCTGCAAGCAACAGCATTCGGGTTTCAATGTACACCCTGGATGACTCTTCGGGCCATTGAGGAGGAAGAGGTGTAAGAGGCGATCTCCATTGCTCTGGTACAGCGTGTCCACGATGCGGAGCGGTACCTGGAAACAGTTTCTCGGTCTCCGGCGGAGGAGTCTGTAGATAATCAGCGGCCTCGATAGCCATTAATCTGCCAGCTTCGTTAGAAGACAACTAGTATACAGAAAAGCTCAAAGATACGCACATATTCATATAATTAGAGATATACTGCAGTAATGCGACGCTCTCTGAATCTTGGAAATTGACCCTAGCTTTCAGGAACAGCCTGCGTAATGCTTGCCGGTGAACAACTTGTTCGTTGAGTGAAGTCCGAGCAATCACTGCCGATTCTTCACTGCATAGGCAATCATCATCCAACATCATGTTGATAGATTCTCCAATTCTGAGGCATCTTGGTAAGTCTCTAGATACTAGGCAGACAATTGGAGCTCCCAGAGCCAATATCGCAATGAGGCACCGGGGACTAAGCAGTCCATCTGAAATGTGCATCTTCGCTGTCAGGTGGCGTATGACCTGGCTCTTCAATTCTAGAAGTATCGTCATGGTCCCCTGTCCTGTCAATGCCAGGTGATAAGCGTAGCCAAGTAGGAGGCAACTAGTGAAAATCAGGGTACTGTCGGCATTGTCGACCATGACAAACTTTCTCATAAAGTCTTCTTTATAAAATTTGAGAACTGTCAAGTCGACTGAAAGAGAGTTCGTCTCTTTCAAACCGGGTGGGAGAGCCTGGGGACATCGTGAACCAGTGGGCTCGATATGGGGGAATGTCGAAGAATCTCCTCTCGATGGTAAAGTCTTTCTATCCGTCGCTGCTGTTGACCCATGGCATTGGGGATTGCGAGCACCTGAATAGCGAGGCTCAACTTGGGCGGTGTGTGGGTAAGAGCGCTCATCTACAAAAGTCCCTCGAGCGCTGGCGCTATCCTCCTTTTTGTTGCTCTCTTTGCCGGCTTGCCATCGACGTTTTGCAGGCCCACTCCAATATGCGGCGTGGCTTCTTGTTGCATCTGAATGAGTCTTCAACCATCTCATTTGGTTACCCTCAAATTCTGGAGTCACAAAAGTGAACCTTGGCGGAGGCTTCGTATGTTTGCGCAAGGGCATCTTCAAGGGTTTGGGTGAACAGTGAATCGTACTTCAGGCCAGGGGAAATGTGGTGTCAAGATGATTCCCAAGTTAAGTCTGCGACTCTTATGCCCTCCCGCCAAACAACATTTATAACGCTGAGGAAACATCATACGTTTAATATTCAAGGGTGGCAATGGTGAAGCCCAATAGAACTTTTACGGGTTACAAGATTACTTGCTGGATATGATCTAGCGCAACTGCGTCAGTAAGGCTGGTAAGAATCCTTTCAACATGCGAGGCGTAGTTTGCATCGTTGTTGCAACTATGACCGGGTGCTTGGAAACCCACTGACACAGTTGTGAAGTTCGGATTGGCCATAATACGAAGCTTGAAAACGACTTACAGAGGGACCTTATGAAAGAGCCTCTTCAGGGCGAGGTTACATGGGTCCTAGTCATGAGCCAGAAAGAGATATGTTATAAAAAAAGGGCCCAATTAATTTACGAAAGGGGTATTATTGGATCAATCATGAGACATGGCTCTATACAACAAATCGTCGAGGTCTTAGACCCGGGCCCTCTATACGTTAGTGCTTCGTGTACTCCGTAATGCTGACCAAGAGTATTCGCTAGCATTGTGTTTTGTGACCCTTCGGGTACCGGCCGATAACTAAGCTGATATAAGACACGTCTTTAATAGGGTGCGTGCATCCACAGGTAACTCCGTAGGGTGCACGAATTCTAAAATAGGAAGCTCTTACTTACCTGTATAGACGGTATTTAACAGCGCTATTATTCAACACTAAGCAATTTTCCAATCTGGGTTTCTGGGCTTTGGAATCATTCATAATCTATTTCATTGGCTTTGTGTGGACAATCACAACAAACGTAGCCCTTAAATCACACATCAAAGGCTAACTCTACGGCGTATTCAATGCACCCCAAACAGATCAAATACAAAATGTTACTCTTTCAACTTACAGTTTTATTTATTCAAACAAAAACAAATCTTGCACAAAACCAGCATGCATATAGGTAGGGGGATCTACGTGAATTGGTAGAAGCGACACCAACATGCCAGAAGTCTGCGAAGACCCATACGGGTATTAGCGCGCGCGTACACGCGTTTCGCAGGCTGTTGGCAAACAAGTGAAGCTAACAATCTTGGCACAAGACTTTGGTGAACGGAAAAAAATTGGTGAATCAAAAGAACAAAATCTGCAGCATATAGTAGAACGTTTTGTATAAGAGAATATTGTGGAAAGAACAGCTAGGAATTTTTTTTTGTGAAGAAGCGATATTTACCGAGGTATTTTGCTAATCACATGAATTGCAACTACTAGAAGTAAGTAGCGTCGATTGTGCTGCGTGTCGCGAATGACTGCCACCTGCTCACACGACCACAACCGAACATGGACATTAATGTAATTATTCTCGCGATGCTAGAGCCATTGCGAACTGGGCCCGAGACAGACGGATCACATGCGAGAGTGTACTCTGAGAACATGATGTAAGATTCTTAAATTATAAGAGCAACAGTTCAGCAGCGCGTATACATAATAGATCTGCGGTATTTAGCTCCTTTTATGCTTAAAACCTTATTCTTGAGCGTGTGAGCAACTGGTCCTTTGACTTCATATCAACATATATGTAGTTTTGTTGTATTCATCAAAATATGATTATTGCATTTTCCGAGATATGCCTATCAACCCATCTCATCTGACAGAATAATGAGCTTCTAAACACGAGGTTCTTTCTAGTTGTCTTCTATGTGATTATCATAATTTTTTGGAGTAGTTTAGTAAAATACAATCTTCGCAGCAATGAGGCTTATTATGCACCATTTTCTGGTGATTTCTGAAGCTGGAAAATGATCGGATATACATTATTGTTGTGTTGTTTTGCCCGCTAAAAAAAATCTCGCTGACAGCAGCTTACACATGTAGATGGAGTGCTTGGCAACATTCCAAGGACATCGGATGAGCCTAGCAATATCACAAGGCGGGCACCCAATATTAAAAGGTCATATTATCGAGTCTCACGCCAAGCTTGACCTGATCAACATAGCAATTTCTAGATTTAGTATAACAAGTCTATGTATATGTTGAATGCGATCACAATGTTCGCCCGATGGATGCACAGTAGGCGATTCCCCATTTTACATAGTACGTAGTATAGCAGTCGAATCTATCTGTTTGCATTTACTATTGGCATTCGTCAAGATACCTGGGCTCGGTGAACGTGCTATACCGACATTAGTAATAAATTCAGCTTACAATTACAATACACGAAAGACAGCAAGAAATAATTCCACTACTGGAGTAGCATTATGCAGGGGCGTGAAAACCAGAACAAATATAGAGACGTCTTAGTTATAAAACGGGGTGTATAAACAATCCCTATCCGTCTGGGCTCTTTCGGAGGATTGAACATACGCACTGTTACGATTTCACCCCTTACTACGGAATAGGTAGAGAAGCGCAATAATCGTACCTGCCAGCTACCGTCTCGGTATGTCTACATAATGCAGTAGCGTTCTCAAGTTTGGCGTACTGTAGAGAAATGTAGTCAAGATGACTCATATAATGTCATTTTCATTGAGCATTCTTCTTATAGATGGTACATTACTACATTCATACGTAATCATCCTATAAATATTCAACCCAATTTTTAGTGTTTCCCTACTCTCTGTAAGACTTATCGCTATTGTGCTCTATCTTCGACCTAGACGCACTTCCATACTAGTTGAGCGAGAAGTATTGCTGTAACCCATATACCAGCCCAGCAAATGGCATACCCAGAGCGGCATAAACCTCCACTGATTCAGCAGCGGCATTATCTGCCAAGATCTCAACAGAGACATTGGAATAACAGACAGGAATGACACCGGCTTGAGTCATACGGAGGACACCCATCTCCGCTTGTCGCTTCGTAAAGCTACCAGAGGCATCTACAACGGCATAAGTCGTATAGTTGTCTGCAAGAGCAGCCATTGCGGGAAACGCTAAGCATACGTCGGTTGAAATGCCAGTGACAATCAAATTTTTCCGACCCGTAGCCTTCACAGCTGCAACGACACGCTGATCATCCCAGTCATTGACAGTTGTGCGTTCAATTCGTTCGATGCCAGGTAGCACTTCCTGGAGTTCTGGGATCAAGGGTCCCCACATGCTCTCTGTCGTTGTGGTAACAACCACGGGAACTTTAAGAGCTACAGCGGCCTTTGTCAGGCCCAATATGTTGTGCTTGAGCTCTAGGGTATCAATGTCGCGAACTCCAGTGTAGAGGCCCACTTGATGATCTACAATGAGCAAAACTGCATTGTCTCGTGTTAAGGGACCTCGATAGGAACTCCCAGGCATTGTGTATAATGCGAAGGGCTGAAATGTGATGGAATTTAAAATCTAAGCTTAATTCAGGAACAGTGATTGTTCCGAATGGTGTTGCTAAAGTTGCTGTGGGTATGGGTAGGTAGCTCAAGGAGAGGGAATAGAGCTGCGTTGTGATTGAGGAAACAAGTCGATTTAATTGTAAGGAGACTATGGCAAACTGATTGAGAGGTTATTGTCCTTTAATAGACGAAATGGCCGCGGGATTAATTGGCTTCATTCTTCACGATGATTTGAAGCTAAATAACTTTATCATCATGGAGTTAACTAAGACTCTGTTCAACTCATTTGACAGATTCTTGTGATTGGATTCCAATGCAACACTAGGCAGATTACGAGAGAACCTCAACCAAAACAACCAACGCGTTCCAAATCAAGAGTTATTGTTTATAAAACCAACATTGCTGATGACCTAAGAAACTATTCGCAACTAGGCGGGGTAACGAAAAGGTCTTTACAACGGAAGGCGAGTTTTGACTCACTCAAGCAAGCGACTGTGATTTTCGGCTTAGCAGATATCCACAAACATCGGCAAATGTGTTTGGCGGTGTTTGCCAAGACTCCGCCCCGGAAAAGTTGTGTGGCAAGGTCAGTTCTTAACTTGGCTCTTATAAGGCTGTCCCTAAATAACATCGCACTCCGAAAAGGCCGACAACCTGCAACTAACTGTGAATCAGCATTTTCTTTCGAGAAACCTATGGAAGAATCCCACGAAGCCCACGAAATGAGTTCCGCACAGATTGCCCAGCCCACCAAAGCCAATGAGCCAGGTTCCCCGCGAACTGGTGGCCGAAGAACCGAATCATATGATGGACATCCACAACTGAATCCGTACTCGTGCTTGTCGTGTCGGAAGAAGAAAAAGAAATGCGACAGAGTGTACCCTTGTGTTAATTGTCGCAAAGCTGGTGCTGATTGCCTGTTTGTGCCGAGACGGCCTTCGACTAGGCCAAAGACCACTCAAGGTATGCTCGAGAGGCTTCAACATCTTGAGGGAGTCATTGGTCACTTGCGAGACAATTACAACCAAGGCGGAACGCAGCAATCTCCTAAGACAACAGAAGCCCGTGCGAATACCATTATAGAAGGGGGAAAGGTGATACGTCGATCTAGCCCGACCAACAACAGAGGAACGCAAAACGATGCCATTACCGAACTGGGAACAGAGCTTGGCAGACTGGCGGTCGGAGATGGACGTAGTAGATATATCAGCAGTAGCTTCTGGGCAAGCCTGGATGAAGAGGTATGTAACTTGTCGCGATCGCTTTCGATGGAAATTTGACCCTAATTCGACCTCCCTTCACCAGGTAGATGATCTCAAGAGTTTATTAATGGAACTACCAGATGATCCAAAGGTGTGGAACACACCTGATTGTTTGGAAGTTGGAGTTGCCAATCAAAATTTTATATTTGGAATCGGTGCTCAGTATCAGACCTTGTCTGGCTTGCATCCGCCCTTGCAGCACGCATTGCTATATTGGCGTCTATTCAAGGAAAATTGTGACTGCCTTATCAAAGTTTTACACATCCCTACGTCTGAGCCGATAATTCTTCGAGCTATCAAGCAACCAATTGGCATGCCGAAAGGCCTCGAGGCGCTCATTTTCTCGATATATTTTTCCGCCGTGGAGAGTCTTTCAGAGGATGAATGCTGTGAAACTTTCGGCAGTCACAAGGGCGATCTCATCGACACGTATAAATTCGCGACTGAGCAAGCACTAGCACGGGCAAAGTTTCTTGAAACGGACGAATTAATAGTTTTGCAAGCTTTCGTCATCTTTTTAATGAGTCTACGGAATCATTGCAGCATTCGACTTATGTGGAGCCTCACTGCTCTGGTAGTTCGGCTTGCTCAGAATGCTGGCATTCACCGAGACGGCACCCACTTCCATCTATCTCCATTTACGGTAGAAATGAGACGGAGGTTGTGGTGGAGTATATGTGTTCTCGATTCTCGCGCCTGTGAAGACTCTGGCCATGATGCTACGCTTCCACATAGTCGCGCCGATACTTACATACCGCTGAACATCAACGATACAGACTTGACCGTACAAATGAAGGAACCTCCTCAGCCTAGGGTTGGTCTCACGGAAATGAGTTTCAGTCTTGTTCGTTTCGAGGCAACAAGTTTGTTTCGACGACTCCAATACGCCTTTACTAGTTCTCTGGAGAAAGGTGATAAGGATCAGGATCTTGCAGAAAAGATGAAGGAAGTCTCTGAAAGCCAACAGCGACTTGAAGAGCTCTATTTAAAATACTGCGACTTGTCAGATCCTTTCTCATGGCATATCTATACCATTGCGCAAATTGTTTTTACAAAAATGCGACTTGTTGCACACCATCCATCTTTGCGTCGTGCCGGTTATGCAGAGCTGCCTCGAGAGACGCAGGATCGACTATTCACTTCCTCCATCACCATTCTCGAATATTGGCTAGCCTTGAATACGGAAAAGAAGACTCGGAAATGGAGATGGCTGTGCGAGACATATATTCAGTGGTACGCACTTACGTTTTTACTCTCGGCTCTGTGCGTTCGCTCGGACAGCGAAGAAGTAGACAGGGCTTGGAACGCAGTAGATGCCACTCTCCGTCTGGGCCTCAAGCTTTCGAGCACTTCATATAAAAGAAGCGGCGTGAATCCAAAGGGGATGTCGGAGATTGACGAAACATCTTGCGATGCGTATAAGCCCTTGCGTAGGCTAATAGGAAAAGCTCGTGCTGCTAGATCGCGAAACTTTCCGCCAAAAGACAATATTGCTCAAGTACCACAAGTAGGAGTAACAAATACAGCAACGCAAGACGAGCCAGGAACGGCAATCGGAGGAGTAGGGGGCGAAGTCTCACTGGCTGGAAATTTCATCGACAACGCAGCCTTAGATGGCCTGAGTGCATCAGGGTTCTCCGCACCTCAAGAAATACCGGGCATATATCATCAGTGGATTTACGATCTAGAATTCCCCAACCAAGGCGATGATGCAATCCCAGGCGCCATGAACTAGGATATTTCTCTAGGAACAGATGCATCCAAGACCTTATTTTAGAATTAATGGGAATGAAGATACTACCCACAGGTTTTCTTTCCGCCTACTACTCGTACAGGCCACCCGATGCATAAAGAGATTGGCAGTTTTCTCATGTAACCATACCTTTGTAGGAAGGAGTTATTCGAAATGGACAGGAATATTGAGTCTTGGTCAATGTCGCATGTCGTGGCCGTAAAACGGATGCTGCAATAAGCATTCAATCGCAATGTGAAGAGTGGAAATGTGAACTCCGGCTATTTCATCCACCATAGGTAGACTAATAGGCTGAAATCAGAGATTCACATACATTTCATGATCCCGGTTTCGTACAATAACTGCTCATATGACGCGTTGGGTAGAACCTTTGAAGATTGTTAGCCTATTATAAGAATAGTTGCTGCTCATGTTACACGCCCTCGCCTTCAAAGGATTGCAGGCAGCCGATATAAACGGTGACACGATGATGCCTTTTATGCAGCTGGGTATAGAAGAAACGTCATGCATTGATCAGAGCCTTCATCAGCTGAGCAATCTGCCAATCAACCCAGAGACAATCTGGTCATGGGATCGTGTGTTTATGTCTGGGGTATACCATGCAAGGTGGGGAAGCATCTTGGCTTGCAGATCAGTTCAAATTCTCAGCGGCAAGGGAGCGATCTTCCCATCGCCTGAGGGGCACTTCACTAATAGTTGAGACTTTTAATTCGTGCGGTTGTTTCGCTTAACCCCGCAAAGGAGCTGGCCGACTCTGAGCCTTTCCTCCTCATTCTCTGCACACGCGGGATCCTCATCACATCTTCTGGAATCATGGTATCGTTGTGCATATAGTTCAACGTTAGGTGAGTGAGCACAATACCGCCTTGTAAATACGTCTTCTTCTATTGCTCGCAGCTGCTTAGCTCGCTGATTATCCCACAGTGTTGAATTTATGCAGCGCCAAGTGTCCCTAGCTTCAAGTCAGCATGAAACGGGCTGTATAACAGCGCAGTCATTTTGACCCAATAACTGGAAGCAGTATAACCTTGAATATTTAGAGAGTCTCACGGGTTACAGGCAGACCATATTCATTAATGAACACCATCACAGACTCATATCTGCTGACAAGAGCCCTATTACCAGCGTTACATACCGAGGCCAATATTACTACACAATCCGCACAAAGTGGTGCCAAGCTGGTCACGCTGCGATAACGGTCTGGTGTATAGGATGCCATGCGCGCAGAATATAGCAGCTACTCCGGCTAATGCGGAAGATAGGAACACATTTGATACCCTCAGAAGCTATGCACAGCGTAAAGGTTTAATATATTGTACTATACGCGAAAGAGAGAGAAGAGTTGTGAGTTCAAATAATAACAAAAAAGACCTTACGTTCTAGGCATGAGACATGAAACACGTGGTTTCTGTGAACTGATGCCAAGATGTAGGGTCGCACAGATCAAGGGAACATGGCATAAACTAAGTCTCCCTTCGTGGGTATAAATACATCACGAACGCGCTCCTACTGCGTTTGAGAGCGGCTATCCTCGCTACTATTTTCTCATCGGTTAGTTGATGAAGGCCAATCGTCAAAATGACAATTAAATGGCTGTACGAACTGTCTTACTTCTCTGACTTTAACTTCAGAATGATTTTCATATTAATGTTTGCAATGTTCCCTAATATTAGTACTCCCGCCCCCCTGCGTTCCCAGATCGGTAAACGATCAGATTGCCCACAACCAGGGGCCACAACTTATGATATCGTCATCTATGGGTCCACTCCAGCAGCACTTGTTGCAGCTATCCAGACGACGCGTATGAATAGGACCGTTGCGATTGTTAGCCCAACAAACCATATTGGTGGCATGACCACATCGGGCCTTGGTTGGACAGACTCCAAAAATGGAAATGCCATTGGAGGTATTGCCAGAGAGTTCTATACTCGAGTGTATAATTACTACAAGTCCGATTCGGCGTGGACTAGGGAGACAAGAACACAATACATCAACAAACAAATAGCTGCACAACCGGGACCGGCAATCGACGAGACAAAGCAAGTACAGTGGACTTTCGAGCCACACGTTGCTGAATCAATATTCGAAGACTGGATGGAAGAGTTAAAAATACCAATTTTTCGAAACGAGACTCTCCCCATGTCGACTGACAGTGTAACGATAAAAGACAATCGGATCACTTCCATAACGACAGAATCGGGCCAGGTGTATGACGCATTAATGTTTATGGATGCTAGCTACGAAGGAGACTTTATGGCGGCCGCCCAAATCCCGTTTAGAATAGGGCGTGAAGCACAATCTGAATTCGACGAATCCTTGGCTGGGATACAAATTGCGGCAGAAGAAGGCTACCTTGGAATGTCTCCATACCTTACGGCTGGGGATCCTGATAGTGGCCTTATTAAAGGAATCGACCACATTGTCACAGATGACGATGCGAAGACGTTGAATGGTACAGCCGATAATTATCGGCTTCAGGCTTTCAACTATCGGCTTAGCCTCACACAAACAACCGACAACCAGATTCCTTTTACGAAACCAGGAGATTACGACGAAGCCTCTTATGAGATCTTACTTCGCTACATTGAAGCTGGCTACCATGACCTGTTTTTCACAAAGCAACTCATGCCAAACCTGAAAACAGACACAAACTCGAATGGAGGAGTAAGCACTGACTTTCTGGGTGGAAATTTCGACAACGTCAAGAAAACAAATTACATCGAGGAGAGTTATGCACAGCGCGCGGCTATTGCTCAGACCTATAAGACATACACACAAGGGTTCTTCTGGACACTTGCTAACCATCCACGGGTACCTCAAAGATTTAGGGACTCTGCCAGCACTTGGGGGTATGCCAAAGACGAATGGACCACCAACGGAAACTGGCCTTATGAAATCTACATTCGTGAAGCCAGACGCATGCAAGGGAATTTTACCATGACACAAGGCGAGGTACAGACCCCTCAAACGTTTGCTGACGACAGCATAATCGGCCTTGGATCCTATACTCTTGACTGTCATGAAGCAGAGAGAGTCGTCATTGATTCAGGAATTCACAATGAGGGATTGGTTCATGTTCCAGTTGCACGGCCTTTCCCTATCCCGCTGGGCAGTATTATCCCACAATCTTCCGACATTGTCAATTTTTTGAACCCAGTTACAATGAGCAGCACGCATGTCGCTTTTGCAGCTATTCGGATGGAGCCGACTTACATGATCATGGGGCAGAGCGCAGCGACAGCTGCTGTGTTCGCAATTGAGCAGTGTGTAAATATTCAAGATGTAGACAGGGCTCAGTTAAGCGACAGATTGGTGGAAGATAGGCAGATCTTGTCTCTATAGGCGCGAGGTTTTATTTATAGTACTGTGAGATAGTCTTGTTTCGGTATATATTTTAAAAAAACAAATTTGCCAATGTATTATTTTCCTGGGATACCGCAACCGTTTGCTTCGTCCATCAACAGTGTAGGCGATGGGCTGTGCAAAGAATGTGGCGTCCCCCTCCCCCTCCCATCAAATAGTCTTTCTTCGCGGATGCTAACATAAGATTTCGTTATAGTAGCTAGATTCCTATATTAATAGGTTGCGCTAAATCCTACAACACAGCTTAATGCTGTTGGTTTCCATGCTGTTGGTTACCATGCGGTTGGTTGCCATGTTGTTGGCTGTCAGTTGACATGACAATAACCGCCCACTTGGGTTCTGACTAGAAATTTCTGAATTGCGTTCTTGATGTATTGAACAATTACAAAACAATAGTCTCACCGTTGTGATTTCTAAGCTACTAAGTGCATCAATCCTGCTGGCAAGTATCCGATCTGAGTCGGATATTTTACATAATTCGCCTCCTGCTGTATGGCTTATAAATACCACCCTTCATTCGACAACAATTATCCAAGGTCTTATTCTCTATACCAATCAATTGACTCAAGAAACTCCTTCGATCCTACACTTCACAATGACAACCACGTCTCTTCCAGATATTCCTGAAATCAATATTGTATTTCCACGGTCGTCGCTTGCAGAAGCGGCCTTCAAGTATTCCGAGCAGCACAGTATTCCATTAGTTCATAATCATGCCGTACGATCAGCATACTGGTCCTTAATTCTAGCAAAGAAGCTACCTCATTTAGCCAACGCAGATCTTGAACTGGTAGCATTGAGCTGTATTCTTCACGATATGGGCTGGGCCAAGACCAAAGAACTCCTTTCGGCTCACAAGCGCTTCGAGGTGGATGGAGCAAATATCGCACGCGATTTTATTCGCAACAACCTGGGAAGTTTAGCCACCGCCGATGATTGGAATGAAAGACGCATCCAACAATCATGGTATGCAATTGCGCTGCATACGACCTTTAGTATCGTGGCAGACGCCGAGCCTGAGGTGGCTCTAACAAGTCTGGGTGTTGGTGCGGACTTTTTTGGACCGCAGTTCGCGCCTGGCGGCATCAAAAATCTGATTACTGTGGAAGAGTATCATGCGGTTGTGAAACTTTTCCCTCGAGCTGGCTTTAATTATGAAGGACTCAAGGACGTTATGTGTGGTCTATGCCGCGAGAAGCCAGAGACGACATACGACAACTTTGTAGGCTTTTTTGGCCGAAAATGGGGTATTGATGGGAAAGGCACGGGCGCAGAAGAATGTACAGCGGCCATGGATAATTCAATGTTTGCTACAGGAGCAGAAAAGTTATTTGATTATCTAGATGAGTTGGATAAGTCGGCAGCATGAGCTATTCGAGGCCCCCTAGCGTACACTTCACCGCGAGTCGAGCCTGTACTATATAGTCAATTTGAATCGCTTCACAGCATGAGGGGCGTATGGAAGTTAATCATAAGTGGAGTTGTGTATACTCGAACTGGTGTTTGAGGTAATTAATGTAAATATGTCGCGATCTGTTTGTGAAGAAGCCGTCTACCGGGATAAGCTTGGTCATAGTAAGACGATGAATTTTGATCAACTAAATCTGCCACCAACAATTTTTGGAGAACCTTCAAACAATTTTCTCACCAACTCTTCAAGCGTAGCCAATTGAGTCAAGAATATCGATAAACCATTGAATGTTCCATTATGTTGGTGGCCTGCATCTCATTCCCGTATTAAGGTCACCTTTTGTTGTTAGTGTCGCCGTCGAACCCCAGGGATTGGCTTGCCTGTTCTTCATATGCTGCATATCTCATCAGGTTTCAATATATTACAAATATTCACGGGCAATTCCCGCAGACTACCAATTTGGGATAAGTCTGTTTCGGGTGTAACAACTGTAGCTGACATCATGCTTTGACATATTCAGCGTCTATTTAGTAATTCGTAAATACGGCGAACATGTGGGAAACTGATATCCCGGTCGATTCAGCGGAGGAGAGGCGGGATGTCAGACAGCACGGATCACACCGAAGTACGGTCACCGGGGGGCAATTAGGTGAACTACACCACTGAGGGAGCATCATCCACTTCTAGGTATGTTATGATAACAGCCCTAGCCATTGATGAGAATCGTAATCTCCTTGGAATACGAAATCGTCAGATGCGATTTTTGAATCAGCGGAAACAATTGTCTCAGAAGCCCAAATTGTTGGTTAAATCCCCCTCTGTGTAGAATAAATAAAATAGCCGCTGCTGCAGCTAGATTATAATAGTGTGAGCAACTAGAGTACTGAGTGTTGCGTGAATCTCAACTAGGTGTTACCGTTTGCTTTGCCCCTTGCATTCCCGCTGACTATAAATAATATTAAGTCTTCCTATTTTCACAGTAGTATATTTTTATTTTTATAATAATACTTTATATTATATATTAAAGTTAACTCCCTAAATTATAATTACTATACCTATATACTAAAATATAATATAATATAATTAAAAAATAATATCTTTATAATAAAATTATACTTAATATTAAAT
>MDJU01000671.1:0-17064 GCA_001721665.1 Trichoderma pleuroti
TTTTTAAAGTTTAAGAGTAGTTAAAATATTACTATTTTAAAGATTTAACTATTAAAGTAAAGCTTTACTATAAATATATTACTTTTATTAAGTTTATTTTACTATTATAAATAGCCTTAAGAAATAAAAATAAAAATAGTAAAATTTAATTTATTAAATACTTAATTTTACTCCCTTAAAATATTATTAAATTATTTAAAAATATCTTAATTAATAATTCGCTTATAATAACTTAAAATATAGTTATAAATATATAAAATTTAAGGTATTCTTAATCCTAGCTATTTAAAAATATTAATTTTAGCTTCATTAATATTTAATAAATATTAAAAAGTAGTAAAATCTTTTGTTTTTTTATAAACTAGTGTATTTATTAAGATTATTAAAGGTATTTATAAGTTTCCTTACTTTTATATATAATTAGGAAGTTAATTAGATCAGCCGCCTGAAAACTATTTAGGCGAGTTGCATCAGGCCCTAATAGATCTTACCGCATACGATCCACACGGCCGCTATACTGCAGGGACTTTGGTGGGATGGCTGATGGCTGATGGCTGATGGATTTGGCGGGGGATTGGACTGGACGGCATCTGCTATTGTTGATGCACGAGAATGACCAGCTTGTTCGAATTCCGTCGGGTTTCTTTTCTTCGACAGCCTCTGTACGATTCACAGCGGGCCTCCTTCGCTCAATGTCTGTTTTCATCTTGACTGCACCACGCGAGATGCGCAAAACTAACTTGCCCACTGCGAGCAGGCTAGATCAAGGTCGCGTCAGTCGTACAAATTTCCGGTGGGGGTGGAGGTGAAGAGCAGCGCGGGGGAAGCGAACCAGGGTCTGAATGTTCAACCTTGATCGCAGCGACCGTCACAGCGCTATCCGGTTTGCCGGTTCCCGATTCCCGGCTGTGGAGAAGTGGCCCAGCTCTCGATGAGGCATTCAGGCCTGCGAAAACTCGACACATTCTTCTCGAGTCGCTGGCATCTTGCTCTTCAACCCCGAAACATGAGGCTCGGCTGTTGCTCCGTGCCACAGAGGCAATTGATGGACAAATTGCAGGGACCAGATGGCGGGTAGAAGAAAAATGATCAGACTTGATCCCGGTGGGTTGACTGGTCCCTGACCTCTTGAGCTTCTCGACAAGACCTGATAAAGAGGCGTGAACCGTCCTGATAGTCGCAATGTCTTGGAGCACAAGGCAGATATCTAGAGTCACTTTGTCCGAGTTTTGGTTCATGCCACAATGCTTCTTCCCATCGTTGCCCTTTCTTCGCTGGTAGTCGTCAACGCCAGTCCGACGGCTCAGCACATTCGACAGTCATCTCAGGGGACTGCGACTGTCGACATCAGCCAAACACACGGTCCGGCGACCTTTCTTGGGTCCGGATTCATTTACGGCTGGCCAGACAATGGCACGTCTGTCTCGACTCTGATTCCAGACTATCTGGTCACTGGCATCAACTTCAATGCCAATCGTGCCGGTGGAGCTCAGCTTCCCGTCGGAGGATGGGCCACTGGTGGCTTCAGCGGCTATACGACAAGGTTTCAGTCGGCCCTGTCAAACTACCGTACCACGCGCAAGTATGGCGGAGAGTTCATCCTCCTACCTCACGACATGTGGGGTGCAGACGGCGGCTCCGGCTCAACCTCTCCGTTCCCCGGTGACAATGGAGACTGGACTGAGATGGAGACCTTTTGGGCCCAACTCATGTCGGATCTGGTGGAAAACGACATGCTAGATGGCCTCATTATTGATCTTTGTAATGAGCCTGACGGGTCAGGTTTCTGGCCCCGAAGCTGGGACCAGTTCCTCGAGTACTGGAACCGCGCCACTGTGCTCGTGAGGTACGCACACGTGTAGAGATTGAAGTGCATTCATTTTGCCGTGCTGTATAGTAGAGCTAATCACTCGCGCAGAGCAAGACTACCTGGAACCCTCATCAGTGGCCCAGCCATGGCGAATGCGCCTGGCCTCGAGAATGAAAACTGGCTCACCTGGCTGCCCTCCATCGTCGGCAACAACACCGTGCCTGATCACTACTCTTGGCACCAGATTGGCGTATGGGAGCGGTGCCCGGACTTGAATGTGCCAGACTTCAACACACTGCTCGCTCAATTCGGTGCGCCGACGAGGCCGATCGACAACAACGAATATGCTTGGCCATCGGAGCAGAACCCAGCAAATACGGGGTGGTACCTGTCCCAGATGGAGAGGCACGATATCCGTGCTTTGCGCGCCAACTGGGCTGGCGGCTCTGATCTTCATAACTGGATGGCTAATCTTGTATACAGCAACAACGGCACGTACTATCCCAACGGCGAGTGGCAAGTATACAACTACTACGCAGGGATGAGCGGCGAAAGGCTCGTCACCACCGCCTCTTCCGACACTCAATTCGATGCATTTGCTATTCGTCAGAACAACGACATCAAGATCTTGGCTGGCACTCGGACGATTCAAGCGCCATATGATATCAGGGTCACCAATCTCAGTCAGATCGGCCTCGAGGAAAATGGAAGTATCAGTGTCCATGTTTACCGGTTCGATTGGAATGGTCCCGAAGGAGAGGTTGACGGCCGTGTTGATCTCGGCACAAGCACGTATTCCTATACTGCAAATGAGGTACGTCTTTCGGCAGCCGTTACACGTATATCACCTGGACTAATCAACGATGCCGAAATAGCTCATCATCACGCTCGATCCTCCCACTGATTCGACTGCCTACGCTTACGAATTCTCTGGAGCCAACTAGTGCAAGGCTAGAGACCATTTTGATATGCTATAGATGCAAAGATGTTGCAGGCATATCTCTTCCCAGCTTGCCTTTCTAGCTTCCAACATACATAGTAAGCCTCAGTAGAGATGGGTTGGCTAGGCCGGCAAAGATACATACATAGACAAGAGACTGTACCTGTTGTGTTGTAACAAGGTACATGCCGAAGTAGCAATAATGCACCTGCAGATGTTGTAGGTCTATATATGTGGCAACTTTTGTAGTTCAAGTATATATGTCTACGCAGAAGCCAAGCATCATCTATAGGTCTGTGAAACATATAAATCAAAAAGCGAGACAAGAAGTTAGTTCACTGACATTGAAAAGGACGACAAATTAGGCACCATGATTTATTGCTGGGTGAATAGTATAGATTGGAAACGGCCAGCATACGAGTGCATTCATCTCTCGCTGTTAGTCCAGCCGGTGGCAGAAACCAATGCGTCATCAGCCTTGGCCACTCACCTTTTCTCAAGAAATAGCCGGGATATTATTCGAGGCGCTGACGCTGATTGCCTAGATGATAGCTCGTAAAGGGAGTGACAGACGTCAATGTGATTGGGCCGCATCTGAACAGGATGGATGTCTCCAGCTAGAACTTCAATAATGCTGTCCATACCCCACCGGGAATAACACAGCCGGACTCTCTATTTGAATGGAACTAAAACGAGTCCTGCCCCGAAAGACCCATCATATCGCTATTATTGGCCTCAGCATCTCCGCGTCATACAAAGTACGGAGAATCCCAAGACATGGGCTCCGCCAAAACTCCGGTGGGGGTGGGGGTTGGCGTAGGGAACTGGGATGAGAGAAGAGGCGTGGTGAAGAGCCAAAGAGCTTCGGTAGCCTTGAGTGATGGGGCGGTTTACGGGCTTCGATCGGGGAATGGTCGACTCTTTGTTAGATACTTCCAGCATCCCAAGGAAATCTTTGCCTCTGAAGGAGTTGCTCCGGTGGTGTGGAGAGATGGATGCAGCCACTATAGCCGCCATGCTGATATTCCCGCCGACTGTGTTGTCCATATAAGTCCAACCAATAATGGAGAGGCCCTTTGGTTTCTCCTCTTGTAATACTTGGACGCGGTATTATTGTTATTTATTCTCCAATTTCTTATCATAGACTTTTCATTCACTGTAGACTCTAGAGATTCCAAGAACACCCGAGACCCAAAGGAGACGGGGAAGAGCCGATTCACCACTTCACGATGTTATTCTCCCAGGAAAGTCGCTTGGTGTACACTTACGATGCCGAAACTCTTTGGATCGAGCCATGGGGTGAAAATGCCCTGAGAATTCGCGCAACCAAGCTGCCGTCCATGTCGGAGCAGAACTGGGCACTCCAACTGCCTTCATCATCAAAGTCCAGCATTGAGATTACCAAAAGTACCGGCACCATTGTCAATGGCAAAGTCAAGGCCATTGTAACCAAGTCGGGAAAGATTACCGTCTGGAATTCCAAGGGAGAATTACTGCTCGAGGAGTATACGCGGAACCGCAAGGACGTGCTTGATGCCAAGTGCAGTGCGATTGAGATTGAGGCTCGTGACTTTAAGGGCATCCTTGGCACGGACAACTTTCACCTCACAATGCGCTTCGAGAGCGTTGATCCCGACGAAAAGATTTATGGCATGGGCCAATATCAGCAGCCGTTTTTTGACCTAAAGGGCCACGACCTTGAACTTGCTCACCGCAACTCCCAAGCAAGCGTGCCCTTTGCGCTCTCGTCTCTCGGATACGGCCTCCTTTGGAACAATCCCGGTGTGGGACGTGCCGTCCTTGGCCGTAACATTATGACCTTTGAGGCGTATTCTACCACGATGCTCGACTATTGGGTGGTGGCAGGTGACAGCCCAGCAGAGATCGAAGAGGCCTACGCTAATGCCACCGGCAAAGTCCCCATGATGCCGGAGTATGGACTTGGATTCTGGCAATGCAAGCTGCGCTACCAGACGCAGGAAGAGCTTCTCACCGTTGCTCGAGAGTATAAGCGAAGAAAACTGCCTCTGGATCTCATTGTGATTGACTTCTTTCATTGGCCGATGCAGGGCGAGTGGAAGTTTGATCCCACGTACTGGCCGGATCCAGACGCCATGATCCGGGAACTCGAAGAGATGAAGGTTGAGCTGATGGTTTCCATCTGGCCGACCGTTGACAAGCGATCTGAGAATTTCGAAGAAATGGTCGAAGGAGGCTATCTCATTCGTACAGACCGTGGCATACGCATCGGCATGGACTTTCAGGGCGACACCATCCACTTTGATGCGACGAACCCAAAGGCCAGAGAGTACGTCTGGGGCAAAGTAAAGCAGAATTACTACAGCAAGGGGATCAAGGTGTTTTGGTTGGACGAGGCCGAGCCCGAGTACTCGGCGTACGACTTTGACAACTTTAGGTACCATCTTGGCTCTAACCTCAGCATCGGCAACATCTACCCTGTTTCCTATTCGCGGGGCTTTTACGAAGGCCTCAGGAAAGAAGGACATGAACAGATTGTCAATCTGGTTCGCTGCGCATGGGCCGGCAGCCAGAAATACGGCGCCCTCGTCTGGAGCGGCGATATCGCGTCCTCGTGGTCGAGCCTCAGCAACCAGCTCGCAGCAGGACTTCACATGGGCATCGCAGGAATCCCATGGTGGACCACGGACATTGGCGGCTTTCACGGGGGTAACCCCAAGGATCCAGCTTTCCGAGAACTCTTTGTTCGCTGGTTTCAATGGGGTGCCTTTTGCCCCGTCTTCCGGCTTCACGGCGATCGAGAACCGCACCAGCCCCAGCACGGTACAACGGGCGGAGCGACGTGTCTGAGTGGTGCTGATAACGAGGTGTGGTCTTACGGCGAAGAGGTCTATAGCATTTGCGAAAAGTACATGGCTCTCCGTGAAACTCTGAGGCCCTACACAAGAAGGCTCATGGAGGCGGCGCACGAAAAGGGCAGCCCTGTGATGAGGACTCTGTTTTACGAGTTTCCAGATGACAAGAAATGCTGGGAGGTCGGCAAGCAGTACATGTTTGGTGACAAGTACTTGTGCTGTCCGGTTCTGAAGCCCGGTGTCACGGAAATGGAGGTGTATTTGCCAAAGGGAGCCAAGTGGAAGAATGCCGATGGCGATGCATTGCCAGGAGGCCAAACGGTTCAAGTCAAATGCCCGCTAGACTATATGCCGGTCTTTGAAAGGATTTAATGTCGTATTAGATAGTGTTTGAACGATAATTTTTCACTGACTTTTATCATATGTTTGGCGAATTGATTGAGGCTGTAGGTTACTGAATAAACACTGACATATATAGAAAGTGTAGAAGCTCCCACTCTGCGTTATTACAACATGATTATTCAACAGGCCTCGGTCTAAAGGCAGTCTTTGCTTGTCGGCGGGGTTATCTGAGGCATTTTCTTGGGAGATTTCCCTTAGAGGTGATGGATTCCGACATACTGTTGGAAAAACAATTATTTACGGCGGAACCTTTCCTTTGGAGGTTATGAGTTCCTATTATTTGCCTTTAGAGGTTACGACACACGGTAGCGTGGCTGCTAAGGCGTCTTGGAATGGTGAGGGGTAGGACAGAGAAGTTACAGCAAGATGCCGAGCCCGGAGATGAAGCCTTTGGAGGTCAAGTGTTTAGTGTACAGTGGGCGTTGGAGCCGGTTACTGCACCAGCAACCGCTAAAGGGAATCTCGAGCGAACTCATGTCAGCTTGATGAATGGTTAACAGCAGCTACGTAGGAAACCATGACTCGAAAGATGCCCTTGTTGTGGGAATGATACGACAGCCGGGAGATGTCTTGCTTACTTTGACATTGAGAAACAGAGTAACATCTGATCTGCAGCGGTCGAGTACAAAAGCTGCAACAATTCCTCTACTATTCACCTTGACCGTTCCTCATCTCAGTATTCAACTTTAGCCCAGGTGCATGTACTTGGACCGTCTCTTCACATCATCATGGCAACATATATGCATCCCTTTGACCCGCTGCGACCTGAAGAAATCAGCAAAGTATTAAGTGTCCAATGCAACTTTCCTACACAAACCGACACTAACAAACATGATGGCAGGTCGCAGACATTGTGCGGCCCGCATTCGCCGGCTACGGTCTCAATTTCCGAGTCATCACTCTCAAGGAACCGCCCAAAGCCGAGATGATAGACTTCCTCGAGCGTGAGCATCGCAATGAGCCGGAGAATAAGAGGCCCTCGCGTTGCGCACGGGTCGAAGCGCTGGTGAAGCCTCAAGCCGGCAAACACGAATTGCATTAGCTTTTTGTCAGTCTTGATGAAGGCAGGATCATGGGACAAAAGCATCTCATCGGAAAGCATTCCTATATCGATTCGGCATACATGAAAGAGGTAGAAGCTGCCTGTCTGGCCGATAGGCAAGTGCAGGAGGAGATTCGCAAGCTAAATCTCCCGCCGGGATCAACAGCAATTGTTGAGCCTTGGGCATATGCAACAGATGGCGCCAATGACATGTCTGAACGCATCACCATGGTAAGAAGTCCATTATAACTACATGTATCTGCTGGATGCTAATGCATTGCTGAACAAGTGCTGGTTCTACTGCCGTCACTTTGATCATCCGGATGTCAACTATTACGCTTATCCTCTCGATATATGTGCCGAGATATCGGAGCAGCTTCAAGTTCTTCGAGTCTATCGCCTGCCTGGAGCACCAGACGAGAAGATTAATAACGAAGATTGCCCGTATGATCGCCGCAAGATACACGCAGCGTCTTCCAGCGAATATCATCCTGATCTACGGCCCAAGCCACGATCAACCACCAAGCCCTACCAGGTGATACAGCCAGACGGCCCGTCGTTTCAAATCCAAGGCAATCTGCTGCACTGGGAGAAATGGAGCTTTCGGGTCGGCTTCAACTATCGAGAGGGTCTGACGCTCCACGATATACGATACGACGGCCGAAGTCTTTTCTACCGCCTCTCCCTGGCAGAAATGTTTGTTCCTTACGGCGACCCACGAGCTCCATACCCACGAAAGGCTGCTTTTGACCTCGGCAACGATGGTGCCGGTATAAACGCCAATAACTTGCAGCTTGGCTGTGATTGTCTCGGTACCATCAAGTACTTTGATGCTTGACATAACACGCAGTCCGGAGAACCCATGAAGCTGCCCAATGTCGTTTGCTGTCACGAACAAGATGATGGAATCCTATGGAAGCACACCAACTTTCGTACCGGTAATGCAGTCGTCACTCGATCGCGCATCCTCGTGCTGCAGACGATTATCACGGTCAGCAACTATGAATACATTTTTGCATTCCAATTCGCTCAAGACGCATCCATCTTTTATGAAGTTCGGGCAACTGGCATTCTGTCTACCGTACCGCATCACCTGGACCAAAAACACAATGTTCCATATGGCACAGTAGTCGCACCCGGTGTTTTGGCGCCGTATCATCAACACCTATTCAGTCTTCGGATTGATCCAGCTGTCGATGGCCATCAAAATACGCTATCAATCGAAGAATCTCATCCCATGCCAATTGATGATCCGGCAATTGATAACCCCTTTGGAGTGGGCTATCACACTGTGAATCAGTACGTGGAGAAGGAGGGCGGTTTCGATCTGGATATTAGCAAGGGTCGCGTCTTCAAGTTTATCAACGAAAACAAGATCAACCCCATCACGGGAACACCTGTGGGATTCAAGCTGCTCCCACAGCCAAGCCAGATGCTACTTTCGCATGCAGACTCGTATCATGCAAAAAGATCTGAATTCGGCCAACATGCTGTCTGGGTCACTCACTATGAAGACGAAGACCATTTTCCATCGGGTAGATATACGATGCAGTCTTCCGGTGGCGATGGCATTGCTTCAAGTATCCAGAAGCGAAATGCTCTGGGCTCTTTGAAATCCGTTAGGAACGCAGATATTGTCGTTTGGCATACGTTTGGATCAACACACAATCCTCGAATCGAAGATTGGCCTGTTATGCTGAGTGAGAAGATGACGGTTGGTCTCAAGCTAGTCAATTTCTTCACCGGCAACCCGGGCTTGGACGTGCCTGTTTCTACTCAAGACGCGAATAAGAGTGTTTTATACACAGGGGATTCGGAGCAGAGAGCAGATGCGTGCTGTGGTTTCGACTTGTAAGCAAATATTATGTCGAGGTTAGGGAACGTCAGTCGTTTTTTTTTCGGCGCAGTGAGGTCATACATGTGTTCAAATATAGTGTTCAATGCGAACATTAGTGCGCATATAGACTTATTATTGGAGAAATACCGTTGGCCAACACACATTTCACAGGGGAGTAATGTCAAATAGATGAGGTAATTTAGGGAGAAAAGACTAGGTTTCTTCACAATATTGACTCGAGACATTTATTAGAGCTAAGTAATAACAGTAGGGTGGTCTTTCTCATTGCAGCCATTTATCTCTCTGACGAAGCAATGGTGATACAGGAGATGATGTTAAAACTTTTATTTCCTCGCCTGCCCTATTTACTGCGGTTTTGCTACAACTAAAAGAGGCACCATTGCCCCGCAGCCACCCAGACCTCCTTGTGTCCAGTCAGAGCGTAAAGTGCTCGGATAGCCCCTGAATGACCTGTAAAGGAGATGACGGTACTTTTCTCACTGTTGAATATGTCGTCCAATAATTGCCTGACTCGCACGACATGCTCGTCAATTGTTTCTCGGTAGTTTGGTTGCCACAGTTCGTCTTGCTCAGTAAAGCCTGGCTCAAGCTCAAACTCGGCATAATTGCTCTCTATCCAGGAGCGAGTGCTGCGCCGATCGCATGTGTGTCTCCCCAGCCTCTCCCGGAGGGCTTCCTTGATCATCGGCTTGAAAGGCTGGTCTGTAGGCCACTCGAGGCCTGAAAAGGCAAGTCGAGTTGTCTCGAGGCAACGAGCCAGGGGACTAGTGTAGCATTTTCCTGGCAGTGGAATCTTCATCTCCCGGATATCATGTTCTAGTGTTGCCTTGATTTCGAGCGCTTGAGATTTACCCTTTTCCGTTAACTTTGCGTTGGCCCAAGTCATCTCGTCATCGCCGTCCAGTAAAGCCCATTTGGCCTGTACGCTCAGTTAGTTCACATGGTCACACTGTCTTAGCGGGTGTTTTTCTTACCTCCCAGTCCGCTCTGCCGACTTGTGCTTCCTTGACATTGTGGAACCCTTGGCCATGTCGAATCACAAAGATTAACTTGTATCGGGTTTGGCCACCTGCTTCTGTATTAAGGTGATTGAGATGGTGCATGAAACGCTCCCATTGCGTCTGCCCAGGTTCCGCATCTCCGTCTGTGTCATACCGACGATCGATGAGCCCAAGTCCAGGTAGAGTTGTCTGCCACAGTTCTTAGTCACTTCATACATAGCAACGAAGGGGGAGGTATTTCGACTCACTGCTCGGAATTGCGGCCCTTCGGGTT
Organism: Trichoderma pleuroti; assembly: GCA_001721665.1. NCBI lineage: Eukaryota > Fungi > Ascomycota > Sordariomycetes > Hypocreales > Hypocreaceae > Trichoderma > Trichoderma pleuroti. The sequence goes on from MDJU01000671.1 coordinate 10,162, forward strand.
GTTCGTCGTGTTGAAAGTACCCCGGTGGGGTCGGGAAATTTAGTAAATGGTTCGACATCTTCCTCTTCTCTCCTCCGTTGCGCCTTTGCAGTGGAAGCAAAGATGCAAGTATAAAAAGACCGAGGCAAAAAGTTGTTCTATCAACGTCAGCTACTGTCTGCTGAGTCTGGTAGGTGGTAATTCTCACGGGAATCGCGGAATCGATAAATAAATGCACATTCGTGCAGCGCCTGGCGAGTGTTGTGTTTCTGTTTTGATAAGATTTTACAAATTAAAGAAAGGTCCCGAGTATTTGTATCAGTCTGGACATTGTCACGTGAGTCCACGCCCACCGCATCTTTACCCTGCTTCGTCTAAGCTCTATTTATTGTTTATCATCACAGCTCAGATTCCTCTCATATTGAGACAAAAAGGCTAAAGCCCAGATGATTAGCTTTACTTCCCCATAAACTCAACACCGACCGATAGTTCAGCCACATGCACCATTCGATCAATGGCTCAAAGTCTCTATGAAGATTTGCCCCTCACTTCGCCAAGATCGATTCGCATCCTCAAAATCGACGGTGTCTGCAGCCCAGATGTTTGTCTTTGCTCTCAGCATTTTCGGATGCAAAGCTAATACCTACGCACGATAGGAACCTGGGATTCAGCTGAGCCTTCGCATGGTAAATCTAGACGACAACCCGTGTTACAATGCACTTTCCTACACGTGGGGCCCTCCGAGTCGTGAGGATGCAGCCAAAGGAATACATAGCACTCCGACGTGTCGTATCAAGTGCAATGGGGACTCGATTCTGGTGACGCAAAACCTGCTTGACTTTTTGGAGCAGCTCACCCATGACGACAATCACATGGGATTGGAATTCTGGATAGATGCCATCTGTATTCACCAGGGGAGCCAAGAGCAAAACCGACAAGTCAATTTGATGGCGGAGATATACCGGCAGGCGAAGAAGGTGATGATTTGGCTGGGCAAAGAGGACAAACATACTGACCGAGCGTGCGCCTTCATAGAGAAGTTTGCCAGATCACAGTAAGTCCGAGGAGGGAATGGTACGCTGATGTCCCCAAGCTAACCAGCCATATTGTAGTGGAACAGATTGACCGAAGTGCAGCCTTCATCTTGGTGGGATAAGAAGAAGGGCATGATTTCTCGAATGGATTCTGACGATGCCGCTATTAATCGAATCTTGATGCGATGTCGCTATTGCAAGCAGGGATCCAACACAGAAGCCCCCGATTTCCTCTTTATACTCGAGTTAAACCAGCCAGGTTCCAACGCCAAGCATCTGTTTCATACTGCGATATGCCACAGAGACACTTCACTGCTGGAGCTCGCGGAACATTTTCGCCCAGAGCTACCCAACATATCTGGATACGCCAGCAACGGGGTATTCAATCTACACATTACACTAGACTCAGAGGATGGAGATAGAATGTCTCTCACGCCCGGGGAAGCACCTGATTCGCATGCTAATATCAATGCATCTTCAGAGACGGAGAAGCTGGCGGCTGTTTCTCAATTCACAAAGCTGCTCAAGTCTCGGAAGCTTGAGAAGGCGAAAGAAGACAGGCTCAGGATTGATACAGATGCCCGCGCGCGGCGTTTGCAATTTGTCAAGGACCAGCGGCAGACGGTCGACGACGAAATAAAAAAGCTCGAGGCTCGAAGGGCGATGCTGATTGAGGAAGAACAAGACAAGGCTCGCGAGATGAACAGTCTAGCAGAGGAGCAGACACAAGCCAGAAAGGGCCAAAGTGACCTGTTCAAAGAGCTGGAAGTTGCACACCAACGGCTGCGAAGTGTCCAGCCCATTGAGTACTCCGAAGTCGACTTGGACGACTTTGATGTGGACGAAAATGATTCCGAAGCGCAGAGAAAGGATGACGACGTGGGCAGGATGCTGTTTCGAGAAGCCATCAAGAGTGACGATGTGGAAGTGATGAAGATTCTCCTTGCAGGGTCTACCAACGAGGACGCTATAAGCAACTACGGTTGGCTGGTGCTGATTTCGGCGGCCTTTAGAGGAGATGCCGACACGGTTGGGGGGCTCCTTGCCACCAACAAGGTTGATCCTGACTCGAGAGATAAGAGAGCTGGCCGGACGGCGCTCAGCTGGGCAGCCGAGAATGGCCACACAGACGTCGTGAAGCTGCTTCTCGATACGAACAAGGTCAATGTCAACTCGATGAACGGTGCAGAACCACGCCGTTGCATTATGCTTCGTTACGACAGCATGAAGACATTGTCAATCTGCTTCTTGAAACGAGGGGCATAGACGTCAACTTACAAGACGTCTATGGATATTCGCCGTTGCATTTATCCGCCAAAAGGGGATATGAAGCCATCGTACAGCTACTCCTCAGAAAGTTTGAGGTGGATGTAAACCTGCGAGACGGTTACAAATGCACTCCGCTTCATTATGCAGCATCGAGCGGGTATGAAGCTGTTGTACAGCTGCTTCTCGAAAGACGCGATGTGGATGTCAATGCCAGAGATGACCATAAAAACACTCCGCTCCATCTGGCTGCCGTAGAGGGATATGAGGCAGTGGTACAGCTACTTCTCCAAAGAGCAGAGATTGATGTCAATGCAAGAAACGACTATGACAACACTCCACTACATTTGGCCGCGTTCAAGGGATACAAGGCTGTTACGCAAATGATCCTCAGCGAAGATGATGTCGGAATCAATGCAAAAAACAGCGATGGAAAAACGCCGTTGCATGTGGCTACCATAAAGCATCACACTGCCATTGTCAAGCTGTTCATCGACGCCTTCCCCATGGACCTCAACTCACAGGACCGTGAAGCCAGCACGCCGCTGCATTATGCCTCGGCTGGAGGGTTTGTCGACGTTACAAAGATGCTGCTCAACACAAACCGGGTGGATGTCAACGCTCGAGATGTTGATGCAGCCACGCCGTTGCACTTGGCCGCAGAAAGAGGCCATACGTCTCTTGTGAAGCTGCTTGTTGACAGGGACGACATTGATCTTAACCCACGAGACGTGACTGGCAAGACGCCATTGCAATGCGCATCTGATGGCGACTGGGGGGATGCAAGGCTGCTGCTGCTGAATCGAGGCGCATTCAATATCTATCAACGGACGATTCAGGGCCATGGCGACAGTGTCGAAGCGGTGGCCTTTTCGCATGATTCGACGCTCATAGCATCGGGATCATCAGACTGCACTGTCAAAATCTGGGATAGAATCACGGGAAGATGCCAAAAAACACTCGAGGGTCATGGTGCCCCCGTCAACGCGGTGATATTCTCCCACGATTCAAAGCTTATCGCATCGTCATCGAACGATTCTACCATCAGGATCTGGAATACCGCAACAGGTCAATGCCAACGATTATTGCGTGGGCCTAGATCGGACATTAGAGTCGAGGCAGTGGCATTCTCGCATGACTCAAAACTCATCATATCGGGGTCAAGTGACGCCATCCTCAAGGTGTGGGATGCAACGACGGGCAAACTCCTGAGATCGCTTACGGGCCATAGTACGACCATCTACGCAGTGGCCTTTTCACCCAACTCCAACTTCATGATATCAGCATCGGAAGATGGCGTCGTTATACTTTGGAATCAAGTCAACCAAACTCACTCATTATTAGAGACTTTTACCGGAGGCATCTTTTCAGTCGCCTTCTCGGAAAACTCAATGTATTTCTACACAGCGTCAGCAGATGGTACTGTTAGAAGCTGGAGCACTGCCAATGGCCAGTGCCAACAAGTATTGCGAGGTCATGGGGCTCTTGTTTCCTCAGTGGCCGTTTCACCCACTTCACCAAATTCACCCACCTTTATAGCATCAGGGTCGTTTGACGAAACAGTCAAGATTTGGGAGGCCGACACAGGAATATGCAGACAGACGTTTGGTAGCAAAGGCGCCGGGGTTCGTGCATTGGCCTTTTCGCACGACGCAAATTTCGTCGTATGTGGCTTAAGTGACAGCACCATCAAGATTTGGGACATGTGGCTGGCGTTTTACGCTTCCAGCATGAATCCGCGGCGTGAGGAAGAGCAGAGTGAGGAGAGACATCTTGAGCTGGGGAATCAAAGAGGCCAAGGTAATGATTGCATTCAAAGACTTGGGAATCTTGCTTCAATATGACTAACTAGCGACACCAGATCGGATGCCCATGGGGGTCTCAATGGACGGCAACAATGGTCTAGAAGATGACGAAGGGCTCATGGCCTTTGGAAACGACATGTCCCCCCGTTACAATAACAGCTTTTCCAGGAACGGTTTGAGCCATAGGCTGTCTAGGAACATGCCTCAAAGGATCATGTCCCCTATGAGCAACATGGGCCAGATGAGCGACTTGCCGCCTATGGGCGTCATGGCTCCTGGGAATGGAATGCTGCCTGAGCTGTACTCCATGAACGACATGCCCCCTAGGGACATGGCGTACATGAACAACATGGCCCCTAGGAGTATGACCCCCATGGGCGGCACGCCTCTCATGAACAGTCTGTCTGCCTTGGACGAGATGTACCAGAACGATCTGAGACGGAACATGAGGGCACAGAATGGCCGGGACAGCCCCGGTGCAGGGATGCGAAATTGGCAGTAGAGGATAAAGAGTTGAGTACACAGGATGATTATAGTTGTAAGAATCGTATTCCACTTGGAAAAAAGAAATACCAGAGTAGCCAGCCAAGTCTTGGCTACGTAAATACCATGATATCTAGGTTTATGGTCTGCATACAAGCATCATCCAGAATGGACTCTTCCGCTTTATAGCGTGGCTGAAGGTGTTGATTTGTGCCAGTCCGAATTCAGAGGCCGATCAGCTTCTTCGGGGCATCTTTTCCGCTTGAAACTGTGTACATATTTCTGGGCGTTTAGTCAAATAGTCCAAGTTTGTTGCTTATCAGGTCTCATGGCATGGCTCCAATAGTACCTATGATAGATTGATCACTTAATTCATTCAACGAGTGTAGAGAATTTAATTGTACATGTCCAGTTAACTAAGATGGATCATTTCGAATTCTTGACGATCCGTTCCTGATTGCTATTTACCCAGACCTTTTCCACGAGTTTTGGGCTTTCAAGTCTTCAACGCCCTTGAGGACGGCCTTTTGTTTCCCATCGTAATTGACCTTTCTCATCCACTCCTCCAAGCTCTTAATTCTCAGGGGATGGATTCTGTCCAAAAGTGCCATGTCCCTGGTCGCACCTTTGCCTTCGCCCCAGAATCGCCACCATGCGGTGAAATTCTCCCTCCAAGTCATTGCAGACTTGTCACGAACCGCATTTGGACCAGCAGCCCAGTTAGCGGACGCATTGGGGTAAGGTTCGGCCATGTCTAGATATTCTTCGAGCGGCAGACGGTTGTGAAAGGCCTTCTTGCCAGTGACTTTGGTAAACGTCTCTGCGATATCCACCATGCTGACCTGGTCTGTGGCGACTTCAAGATCAAGTCCAGCTGATTCGTGTGGGTTGTCAAAGATCCAGAGGTTATAGAAACCCACATCTTCAAGTGCGATGAGGGGGATTTTCCCGTCACCTGATGAATGGTTAGAAGACACAAACTCGGAAAAAAGATGAATGGATTGGTCAACATACTGGCAGGATTGGCCCAAACAAATGATCCGTCATCCTGCTCCTTTGGCACGTACATGCCGTCCCAGAGCATATTCATGTACGGACCAGTAGTAAAGAGCGTCGTCTTCATGGTTTCTTGGCCGTGACTCAGAATCAAGTCGCCGATACGGCCTTTTGCATCATTGTGCCCCCAATGATACTTCTCATCCCAACCCGCTTTTCGAACGGCGTAGTCGGTATTTGCCCAGATGTAATGTTTGACGCCCTCGTGTCTCGCAATTTCATAAGCTCTGATGCCGTAAAAGACTTCGCTCTTCTCGCCGAGCGTGAACCCATCCAGGTTCACCCATGCACCATATACACCGTTGAAGGCGGCATGGAGATCGTCCAGATTGTCTTGGCTACCTTCAAGGAGCGTAACGTTTGGCAAAGCAGCTAGCTCTAGGGCTCGAGTCGATTTGCAGTTTCGAGTGAGGACTCTCACACTGTAACGATTACTTTCAGAGAGCGCTGATGCGGTGCTGCTGTTAGCCTGGAATGGAATTAAGAGAGAGTTTTACTAACCTTTGACAACTGGGATGCCCTGGGCGCCCGTTCCGCCAATGACTGAGATTAGTTTCAAGTCGGCCATTCTAGCAGCTGAAATTCAGGTTGTGTTCTAGATAAAAGTGTATGTCGCTATAGTTCTGTCTAAGCCAGAGCGACTTGAAGGATACAATTGAATTCTTTAATAAGCTGAATATATACTGTAATAACTTTCAAAAAAGAGATGGCCATCTTATAAACAATTGTTGTATTTCCAATCCCTGGTTATTGAAACAGCGATTAGTGATCTTGCTTCATGTTACAAGCATAAAATGATTATTAATTCGCCACCTCTGCGACTCGCGATTACTGATCACATCACCGCCAATGGCGTATTATTCAGGCATTGCTTGTCTGAATTACTAGAACTGGCGATCGCCATGCTTTCATAGTAGCTAATGATTGTGTCCATGATTGGTTGTTAACAAACCACACAATTCCAAACTGGGGCCACGGAGGAAAGAATCCCCATCATTCGGCGCGCTTAGGCAATTGACGTTGCTGTGATTCTTGAATTAAATAACACGGACTCATTGGTAGCCCCCATGACCGTTGTTTATTGGATACTCTCGGGAGCCTTCTCGAAACCCTTCCCAACTTTGTTATCTAAACCATTTCCAATTTTCATCCCGGGTGGTCTCTATCTTCAAATAAATGGAAGCTGGATCGCAGGGACAACAATCATGATGGCAGCGACTCTGTTGGTGATTATAGCAACAGGGCTATGTTTACTGGTGAAATCCCACCGCGTTTCGCAT
>MDJU01000672.1:0-17043 GCA_001721665.1 Trichoderma pleuroti
GTGAGCTCCGTCCTGGGGCTTGGGCTGCTGGCAGTGAGGGCCGTGGGGCGTCTGAACGTAGACGTATGTGACACGGCCGCCTCCGTGCTCGTTGGGAATAGCCTCGTATTCGTACGCCGGCTCGGGGAACTTTGCGATGATGTACCAGGCGTGGAGGAGGCCGGGGATGAAGCCGAGGATGCAGAGGAGGATGTTGATGAGGGAGTCGGCGCTGCAGATGCCGCACTTGACCCAGACTAAGGACGGCGGTTAGCGAGTCCATCAGGCAGGCAACAAGCAAACAAGCAAAGATGTTTTACAGCAGACAGAGGAGATGATGCGTAGATGGTGGGGTGATGCGACTTACCGAGGCAGCGGGGGGAAGAGAATGGCGAGGACGCCGAGGAAGATGTCGGCAGAGCACATGATGTATGGCCGGCTCTTGTTGGAGTTGGTGATGACGAGATTCGAGGGTTCAAGTTGAGAGCCTATAGACTCCGAGTAGGTAAGGTGGAATACAGGCAAAGAACAAGAAGAAATCAAGGGTCTCTTCGTCGTTTGGTTTTTCTCGCCCTACCAGAAGGAAAGGATAAATGATAAAGAAGGCGAAGTGGGCTTGTGACGGATGATGACGATGCTGGAGCTGCTTATTGAACGGGGTTGCGTAATGATGGGGCGGGAGAGGGGGCTGTGATTGGCTGGGCTTGGGGGAGGCAAAGGGTGCTAAGCCCACTGAAGGGAGAGGCTGCGTAGGCGGTAGGACTCGCTGGAAAAAAAATATGTTGGGGGTGGTTTATTACAGGGTAAGTCTGAGATACATCGAACATCAGTTGTTGGATGTAAGGTAGATGTGATCTTGTTGATAGTGTATACTGATACTATCGCAGTTGTTCGGAACTAATGCATAAATATTAACTTTTAGATATACAAGTACAATTTTCAGGACATTGGAAGTGTGGTGTGTTGCCTGCAGCCTGGCTCTGCAGTTGAGTCACCACCACAGAATCACTCACACACAACATCCATTATACACACTTGGTCCAATCAAGTCTAGTAGCCAAAGGGCTATGCTGGTGGCACAAATGCTACCGTACCCTTTTTGTAAAGTGAGGGCCTTGCTTCAAACTAATTACATGTGCATTATTGATCTCTTTATTTTCCCTTTGGATGGTATCAATGACTAACTATCCATGATCCAATACGAATCACCGCCTCGTATTCCTGCTGCAAGATGCATCCCTAGCTTATGCAGCTTTCATGCAGAGGAAATCGCATGACATGTCACGCTTCTACCTGGGAAACGTTATCCAGTACCCCAAGTTCATTATCCAGCACCTCAGTACTTAAAAGAATCAGAAACTTTTTTAACTTTATAACGTAAAAAAAAATATTTTTTAAAAAATCATTTCAAATATTAAATCATTTATAAAATAAAAAGTATATCAGTATTTTTTTTAAATTAAATTTCTAAAAATGTAAAGGAAATATTATGTTTTTAAAGTTAATATAAAAGTGCCTTTCTGTAAACAAAAGCAAGGCTTAGTTATTGAGTTTCTGCTGAGTTATCTGTACTGTAGGTACCTCCGTTCTCCATGAGCTTGTCATAGTGCGCGCAAGTACCTTGGGTGCTGGATAATGAATTTGGGGTGTTGGATAACATTTCCCTTCTACATTCACATGGATAAAACTGGGCCACAGACTCTCGCTCGGTCAAGGCTCCCCTCACCGAATCTCTGCCGGTATTTAGCCTCGGTCAGTGGTGGCTGACCTTGACTTTTCTGCCATCAGCCTTGCTATTAGCGCGTCTCATGTCCCATCCCGAACTCACCAACTTTCCATCCTGCACCTTGCAGGACCCCAGACCGCAAACATGGACGATCTTTTGAATCTCGAGCTCCTGTCCCTCGTTTCAAAGGTCACCTCTGAGCTCCAGAACCATGTTGGAATCAGCGACAAGACCCTCGCCGAGTTCCTCATCGCACAGCGCCTCGAGAGCAAATCCAGCGATGATTTCCGCAAGAGGCTCGACGGGCTCAATGCCGACTTTCCGCCCAGTTTGATAGACAGCTTGGATCGTCTGGTGGTGGCGATGCACCCCAAGTTCAAAGGACAAAATGGAGATGCGCACCACGACGAGCATCATCACCATCGGACATTCGAGGAGAACGAAAAGGTCTTTAGCGGCCTTGCCATGCCCGACAAGGCACCCGGCCACAACAACGGCGCTGACGCTATCGATGATACACTGGCGCTTCTAGAAGGGCTCGAGGGCAAGGCCAAGAAAGAAAAGGCCTCTAGAAAGAGGAGCAGAAGCCCAGACGACGAGCCTAGAGAGTCAAGGTCACGGCGGCATAGATCAAGATCTCGAGATCGGCGGAAGCGGGACAAGTACAGGTCGCGGTCCCGGTCGCAGGACGGCGGCAATGAAGACTGGCGGGATGGGTTCCGAGAGTCCAAGAAATCGCGAAACCGACGACGGCACGATTACGACGACGATATCGATCGTGACGACTTCAGCCGCGCTCCTGCGCCCGAGGTGGATGACCAGCCCATCATGAACAAGATCTACCAAGGCCATGTCACTGGAATCAAGGATTTTGGCGCCTTCGTGAACCTGCACCACGTCAGAGGAAAGGTTGATGGATTGGTTCACATTTCTCGCATTGTATCTGGTCAGCGTGTGACTCACCCCTCAGATCTGCTCTCCAGCGGTCAGCAAGTCTGGGTCAAGGTTGTCAGCATCGAGGGCCACAGAGTAGGACTGTCCATGAAGGATGTCGACCAGGAGGACGGCAGAGATCTCGAACCACAGGCGAGGTTAACGACTGGTGCCAACATGGAGGCGCTTGGTGGCGGTGGAAGAAATGGTTTCGTCGATGCTGCCCCCGCAATGCCTCGCGATTCTTTGGGCCCCCCCCGACGACACAAGAAACGAATGACATCCCCAGAACGATGGGAGATCAGACAGCTCATTGCATCCGGAGTGGCAAAGGCCTCGGACTATCCCGATCTCGAAGAGGATTACAATGCGACGCTGCGTGGCGAGGGCGAGCTGGAGCTGGAAGAGGATGTTGACATTGAAGTTCGAGAGGAGGAACCGCCATTTTTGGCTGGCCAGACCAAACAGTCGTTGGAACTTTCTCCTATTCGAGTGGTCAAGGCCCCTGATGGATCCATGAACAGAGCCGCCATGGCAGGAACAACACTTGCCAAGGAGAGAAAAGAGTTGAAACAGAAGGAGGCTGAAGAAGCCGCCAAGGATGAATCAAAAGAAAATCTGTCGAATCAATGGAACGATCCAATGGCCGATCCCGATAAGCGCAAGTTTGCCAGCGATTTAAAGCATGCGCGAATGAACACCAGGACGGACGAGGAGCCTGAGTGGAAGAGGGCAGTCATTCCCAAGGGACAGTCGTTGGGCAAGCGTACCAACCTCAGTATCAAGGAGCAGCGAGAGTCTCTGCCCGTCTTTGCGTTCCGTTCGCAGCTGATAAAGGCAGTGCAGGAGAACCAAATCTTGATTGTGGTTGGAGAGACTGGCTCGGGAAAGACAACCCAGTTGACTCAATATCTCGCGGAAGCCGGATTCGCTGACAACGGCATCATTGGCTGTACGCAGCCTCGTCGTGTCGCCGCCATGTCGGTTGCGAAGCGTGTGGCGGAAGAAGTTGGCTGCAAGCTTGGCGAAGAAGTTGGATACAATGTCCGTTTCGATGACTGCACCAGCCCTGCCACCAGAATCAAGTACATGACGGACGGTATGCTGCAGCGAGAGATTCTCATGGACCCCGACATGAAGCGGTATTCGTGCATCATGCTTGACGAGGCCCACGAGCGAACCATTTCCACCGACGTCTTGTTTGCGCTGTTGAAAAAGGCCCTCAAGAGGAGACCCGACATGAAGGTCATTGTTACTTCGGCCACCCTTGATGCCGACAAGTTCTCCGCCTATTTCAACGAGTGTCCCATCTTCACAATCCCTGGCCGAACGTATGCTGTCGAAATCTTGTATTCGCGCGAGCCTGAATCTGATTACCTGGATGCTGCGCTGGTCACAGTGATGCAGATTCATCTGACCGAGCCCAAGGGCGATATTCTTCTATTCTTGACTGGCCAAGAAGAAATCGACACGTCGTGCGAGATTTTGTACGAGAGGATGAAAGCCCTTGGACCGAGTGTACCGGATTTGCTCATCCTACCCGTATATGCACAGCTTCCGAGCGAGATGCAGAGCCGAATTTTCGAGCCTGCTCCCCCTGGAAGTCGAAAAGTCGTCATTGCCACGAATATTGCCGAGACGTCCATCACCATTGACGAGATTTACTACGTTGTTGACCCTGGGTTCGTCAAGCAAAATGCCTATGATCCCAAGCTCGGAATGGACTCTCTGGTTGTTACGCCCATCTCCCAGGCGCAAGCAAACCAGCGAGCCGGCCGAGCCGGTCGAACTGGTCCTGGAAAATGCTTCCGTCTGTATACAGAGGCCGCCTACCAGTCAGAAATGTTGCCAACAACCATTCCTGAGATTCAGCGACAAAACTTGGCAAACACCATCTTGATGCTCAAGGCAATGGGCATCAACGACCTCTTACATTTCGACTTTATGGATCCGCCGCCCATCAACACCATGTTGACGGCCTTGGAAGAGTTGTACGCCTTGAGCGCACTAGACGACGAAGGCTTGCTCACTCGTCTGGGACGCAAGATGGCAGACTTTCCCATGGAGCCGTCGCTGGCCAAGGTGCTCATCGCTGCTGTGGACCACAAATGCTCTGACGAAATGCTCAGCATTGTGGCCATGCTCAACTTGCCCAACGTCTTTTACCGCCCCAAGGAAAAGCAGTCGCAGGCCGATCAGAAAAAGTCAAAGTTCCACGACCCTCATGGTGACCACCTGACGCTTCTCAACGTGTACAATGCCTGGAAGCATAGCGGCTACTCTAGCCCCTGGTGCTTTGAGAACTTTATCCAGGCTCGGTCGATGCGTCGTGCCAAGGATGTCCGAGATCAGCTCATGAAGATCATGGATCGCTATAAACACCCGGTCGTCTCTTGTGGACGTGACACGCAAAAGGTGCGGCAGGCTCTCTGCACGGGATTCTTCCGCAATGCAGCGCGCAAGGATCCCCAGGAAGGATACAAGACTCTCACGGAGGGCACGCCGGTGTACCTTCATCCCAGTTCGGCCCTCTTTGGAAAGCAAGCGGAATGGATCATTTACCACACGCTCGTGTTGACGACAAAGGAATACATGCACTGCACGACGAGCATCGAGCCGAAATGGCTGGTCGAGGCAGCCCCGACTTTCTTCAAGGTGGCGCCGACGGATAAACTGAGCAAGCGGAAGCAAGCTGAAAGGATTCAGCCACTGTATAATAAATTTGCCGGAGAAGACGACTGGAGACTCAGCGCTCAGAAGAGAGGTGGAAGGGGTGGTGGCGGTGGTACTTGGGGTTAGATAGAAAAGGGGACACTGGTGTGGAATCATGTGTTTGGAGGGTTGGAAGAGGAAGCTCTTTCTCACGCGGTTTTATATATAATGGGTGCATTGTGTGTATCTTGCATGGAGTTTTTCGGCTGATTTTGACGGGAAAGAATCCGAGAGTTGAATCATGAACCTAGCGGTTATCTTGGACACGGAGGTGGTCGTTGACATAGTTCTAGAATGCGAATCTAATTCAAGACTGACATGTTTTTACGACTCGAAGTGTGGTCTACCTTGAATACTTGCACAGTCTCTCTTTGCTGCTTGTGATGGTGATATTTGTATAGCTGACTGAGCACTCGGACGTTGGCTGGCACTGAATTACATGCGTGATGCACTGCAGGCTTCATTCCCCATCAAGCCTTGACTACATATACCTATATGTGCTCAAGCCTGAAACTGGGTAGCCAACTGTTTAAATTCAGAAACCTGATGACCTTGAGCTGAATCAGGTTCGCAATGTGCTCTGCCGGAAGCCTTTCCTTTCCATTGGCCTCGAGATGGTCCTGAAGCTCATCCGCGCTGAACTTTCCCAGCTTTCCAACCCCGAGGCCGAAATGCGTTCCATCGCCAAGCACAATAAAGGGCTCACCAATCTCATCAATGCTCGTGCAATCTGCATCACGATTAGTAAATACATGTCTACTAACAGGTGCTGAAAAAAAAAAGAAAAAACACTTACTCTGGCTACCAGCCCGCTCCAAAAGCTCCGCGCGCCTCTTACAATGCGGCAGAGGCGAACAAGGCTCTATGAAGCGCACCTCTTGCACTCCCGTGATCTGCTTCTTCTTGGACGAGCAGCATGAGTGAGCCTGCTTGATGCTGCACTCTTCTTTGCCGCAGTTCTTCGACTTGTCCTTTCTGTAGACCTTGACGTAGTCGAGCTCGTTGCCCTTGTCGGTGTAAAAGGACGCGGCGGTGCCCGAGGTCAGGCTGTAGCATTTGTGGACTTGGTGGATGTCAAAGTCGACGTAGGGGCCGCCGGCGCAGTCCTGCTGGTCGAGGTAGAATTTGGAGTTGCCGGCGTGGACGGTGGCGAGGTGGGAGGAGAGGAAGAGGGAGGGGGAGGGCGGATGCGAGGATGGACGGCATGATGAGTGAGTGTGTAAATGAAGTTGAGGGTGAGGTTGGAGATGAGGCTGGGAAAATGGTCTGGCTTTGAGGGATCGTGGGGATACTTATAGTTGTTTGTTTGTGAATGACTGAGTGGTATTGGGCTGTGTGTTATGAATGAGATGTGATGTGCTGCATATTGACGAGTGGAATAAGAATACAAGACGCCGGTGGAAGTGATGGCCAAACAAGACATAATCCAACGATATCTTGAAGCTCGTTGATGTGTTGGGTATGTGAATGGGGCTTTACGCTAGGCTGGCTCACTGCAAACGACACTCAATAAGTGGTGTTCTAGACTCTGATGAAGTCCCCTTGAATCTAGACCTTGACGGCCACGGGGTAAGAGTACATCCAACTACTCCCCATCATGCAAGCTGAGATGTGCGAGCTTGAAGAGATGTCTGATCCTCTGCTGCTCGATTTATCCAGCCCCTATCGTGAGTGATTCGGTCAAGTACATACCTATTCGAATGGCATGTTTTTTAAACGAGAATACGACAAGGATTGTGACGAGATGACGAGAAAAAAGGAATCTTTCCTATTGGTGATGGTGTATCCATAAAAATGTATACATTGATGTGGTTGGTGCTAGATGTCGACGGTACCAATTGAGAAACAATAGGCGAAGGTAATAAAAAGCAATCACGAAGCTGAGCTCGCAAGGTCTCATTGTCACAGCTTGTTGCTCTTAGCGTCTTCACTTGCCTCTTCAAATATTTGATCCTATCACCATACATGTATTCCCATGGCCCAGTTGTTTTAATGCCATCTTTCTTTAGTATACATATACTTAAATGTCTCATACCACTTGAGTCAATCACCAATTACATGTCATTAGCTGTATTAATCGTGCGTATAATCTTGGACTTGAACCCGATTTACTTGTTTAAGACCAGACAGATTGCCCGTCTTTCAGCTCTTAGAGGCTATCCACCTCTCGGCAATATTACCCGAATTCATGGATACTTTTTTCCATGTAATCTAAACGCACGTGCATCTGTGTTGGTTCGCATGGTTCTATACGGCTTCTAGAGTCTAAATCAGCCTGTCCATACAGAGATGATCCGATTTGACGAATCTTTGGACCAACCAGCATGGATGCCTGTCTTGAGGCTGTACACGCTTGGACCTGTTAGCGTGGTCCAACCACAGCCATGTACAGGTAATTTGGCGAGAATTGTGCGAGCATGTTGGCTTAGTTGTCCGCGAAGCGAAGATGTGAAGAGCCCTCGAAGATTTGGAATGTGATCATGGGGCAGGCAGGCAGAGGCACGCGGTGCTTTATTGGTTGTGTAACCGAGTGTCTCTGTGGTTACATGTGCTTTGTGGCTGGATACACGTAGGTTAGGTTAGGTTAGTTGACACAGATGCTGCTGCTGTTGAGTTGAGGGTTAGGTAGACGAATGATGTGTGGAATATGATTCCATGTGCTTGTGTTTCCACTGTCATCACCATGCCTCGAGTTTAATTTTATGCTTGACAGCGTACATGTAAGTGTCTGCACTGGCCTGCCTATTGACCAGCTTACAGCCATGCTGAATCCGTCATACTGCGTACTCGTACTAGGTACAGGTATAGGCCATTATACAGGTTGAATGATTGGCCGCAATCTAACTAATGGATACATATGTATGCAGTCGAGTCTGCCGTCAAGCTGAAGACGTGTACCAAGCTGATTACAGACATGTGTCTGCCAAGGTGGACTACTACTATGTATGGATATGTACTTGTCTGGGCGCTATTCCCGTCCATCTCGAGAACAAAATAGCATCGTAACTGCGTCATAGATCTCATCTCTGCATGGAATAGCATGTTAGCGTCTGCACTTGCAAACCAACCGGGTGCGTCTTGTCCGTATCGTGCCTAATTTTGCTCCGGGTCCAAGGAGGGCTGAGCAAGCCTCGCGATGCAGGTGTCAGCGGCTAATAGGGTTGGAGAGGCTCAGCCTTTGGAGCCCTGCTCCTTGCGGCAGGCTGTCAGTCAGTGCGCCATTTACCGCTGGAACCCAAAAACAACAGGGAGAGATGATGGTATGGGATGTTATTTCGGTCGAGAAACAGCTGAGAATGACAAAGGAGTTGTCCTGCATTGGTCACCTACATAGGTACCCTGACTGCGTGTGTACATGTAGACACGAATAGTATAGGTACCTAGTACTATAGGCAGGGCATGGGCAGTTAGTTACCTATGGTGACACTGGATTCCATGAGCTCCCGGATGACCAGCTCTGCTCTCTGTGCTCTGTAGGATGAGGGCGTGGCTGTGGTTCTGGCGCTGACACGTATTGGCGATTGGCATGTAAGTGAAGGGGGTTTTGACGCAGCATTTTGGCACCATGTGGTTGGACATGTCCGTGCTAAAGAGTCACGCGGGAGTGAAAAAAAAAGAACAAAAGACACGGTGAATTGGAGATTGACCCGCTATTGACGGGGGAAGACAGCGGTGCAACAGCTGGTTACCTAGTGCTAGCATAAGTTGAATGTTTCATCCATGGACGGCCATCCAGGTGAGCAAACATGGATCGAATCACGGCACACAGTACGCAGAGGAAGGGAGATGCCGGGCTGGGGAGAGACAAGAGGAGAGAAACATGGAAATGATTTGACGAGAGCAGAGTAAACGAAGAGAGACCTGGAAAAGGCTGGGAGAGGCTGAGAGCGAGAGGATGCGCGATGATGGCCGGCCTGAAGCTAGCTGAAGAGCTCTCACGCTCACTCTCGGTGACTCCATCTCCGGATCACCCCCCCTGTAAGTAAGAGTACCAACTGTAGAGAAGAGGCAACAACTGCTTTATGGAATCCCGTCAAAATAAAAACGTGCACCTAATCGAATCCTTCCCACCTGCATCGCTCCACGCCATGCGTTACGTGCATGTTTGCCGCGTGGGAGGCGAGGACGGACATGCACGGATGGAATCCCAACAGTGCGCCTTACCAAGATCTCACACGCCACTGCCGCTGCGATTGGCCCGGCGCTCAAGTGCGCTGAATTCTGGCTGTGTGGCTCAGCAACCAGCACCAGCACCAGCACCAGCACCAGCAGCCAGGCCGGGCAAGGGGGGGGGGGGCGACCAGACCTTTTGCTTGGGGGTCAAAAGACGCCTGTGGCTCCCGGCTAGCGGGCTATGGCCTGCTGTAATGGGCTGAACAGGGCGCTAAGGCGTGCAACCCGCAGGCTATGCCGAGCCGGGCCTGGTGGGCGGGAAACAGCACAGCGCTTGTGCTTTGTCGGTCAGAAGCCGCCACTCTGTCTCTTCACCTGCGAGCTTCGATCCGATTCACCAACCGGCGCTGCACAAGGCAAGGCATTTTCCAGTGATCCATTCCCACGTCCCTCCTTTGTTCCTTTACTGTCCATGCTCTCCAACGATCCCGCCCATATAAAACCCTCGAGGCCTCTCCTCTGACCCTGACTCAGCGCCTCTTTCCGACGCTCGACATGGTTGCGCGATTCCTGTGACTGCGGCGGTCCTTGAAACCCGAGTCATCTTGCAGCCTGCAGGCGTGCCCTATTTCGACGCCAATCACGACCCTTTTCCCCCGTGCATTCTATAACTATTTGCACACCTACTTCTGGGTGAACGAAGAGAGAGAGAGAGAGAAGAGAGAAGAGAAGAGAGAAGAGAAGAGAGAAGAGAAGAGAGAAGAGAAGAGAGAAGAGAAGATCTGGATCAAGACCAGGACACCACAGCCATGGGAGGAAAAAAGAGAATTCCCACCCCGGACCAGCTCCGCGACTACAACTACGCCGTTGCTGGACAGTGAGTGATTCCCGCGCCTTTGTGTGTATGATGCGTGCGCGCAAAGAAAAAGAGACGGAGGAAACAGGGGAAACACCATCGTCATCGTGTATGGCTAACCCATCCCTCTTGCGCAACAACAGTGCGGGCACCCTGTGCGACGCCGACGGCGAGCTCTTCATCAAGCCGTGCACGCAGACCGAAATCGACTTTTACCAGGCGGTCGAGACCCAGGGCTTCCGCGACTTTGCCGACATCATGCCCATCTTCATGGGCGAGCTGCAGCTAAGCAATCCCAAAGAGGTGCCTCTTGACGACGGGCTCATGGGCGTCATCGCGGGCAACGGCGACTTCAAGACCACCAAGGGGCAGATGGCTGCGACAATCGCACAACACGTCGCAAAGGTCGCCCCCGACGCCGCCTCGGACCAGACCACGTGGGTTCCTACACAGGGCAAGAAGATCAAGACGGACAAGTCGGTGGTGCTGGAAAACGCCTCGTTTGGCTACAAAAAGGCAAACATTCTCGACGTCAAGCTTGGCGTCCGGCTGTGGGCCGACGATGCCCCCGCCGAGAAGAAGAAGCGCTTCGACACAATCTCGTCGCAGACGACGCACGGAAAGCTGGGCTTCCGCATATCCGGCATGCGAGTGTATCAAGGCTCCGAGGACGAGTCCTCGTGGGACGACGAAGGCTACACCATCTACGACAAGGATTTCGGCCGGCTGACGGTCAACCACGACAACGTTGTCGACTCTTTCCGGAAATTCGTCTTCAACAAGGCTGCCGGCATCGACCAAGAGCTGGGCAGAGCCGTGTGTTCCGCCTTTGTACGGGATTTGCAGCGCATCGAGCAGGTCTTGGCCAGTCACGAGACCCGCATGTACTCGTCGTCTCTCCTCTTCATCTTCGAGGGCGACGGCGATGCCCTCGCCTCTGCGATTGAAAAGAACAATGAAATCATGGACCGTGATTCGGCCGAGTCGTACACCTGCCCGCCAGTCGAGCGCACAAACATGAGGCTAGACAACCGAATGGACAGCGGCATCGTCTTGGAGGATGAAGACGACTTTGGAGACGTTGACGAGGACGAGGACGACCTCCAGCTGCCTCAAATCTACACTTTAAAACTCATCGACTTTGCGCACGCAAACTTCACCCCTGGCCACGGGCCCGACGAGAATACCCTTACTGGAGTCCGAAGTCTTTTGCAGATTTTCAAAGAGCTGGCTGGCGAAGATGACTAGACGCATGCACGATGGCATGGCTTTCTTTTATTGGTCGCTTTCCCCCGTGTCTGTACCTGTATATACAACAGACCGCACCTCATTGGAATGGCCACCGGCGTTGAGGGAATTTGATGGCTTCCTCTTGCACAGAAGAACCCAAAAAAAAGAGTGGGCAAATATTGATACCGTTTTGGATGGAGAATCTTTCCTGATACCCCAGACAAGTCTGAATGACGAAGAAGGGGAAAAAAAGCAACAGAGAGACAATACCCAATACTAGGTGTTTGTGGTGTTTACGTTGGTTGGAACAAAACTTTGAAAGGTAGAGCTCGGCTCCGCATGGAGATGGGATGGGGGGGGGGAGATTATGTGTCTTTTTAACTGCCTATAATGACGATATGACGGCCTGGGCGCAACGGGGGGGTTTTGCTTTCTTTGCTTCTTTATTACTTTTTTATGTTGAATATTTTATCTGCTGGAGTTTAGGGGGGTGGGAGTGAAGACGAGAGATGTGGTTTTCATGGACCGGATTATACATGAATTCGTTTAGAAACCAGTGTCGTTCTATCTAGGTACAGACAATATACAGCGATAGAAGCTTTTACACTTGGTTCTCATCTTTTCTCTCACTATTCAACTCGACATTTGCCTTTTCTCATTGCCTACTCCGTACACAAAAAGAATGATATATGCCTAATCATCACATTGGATGCACGATCTGGGCACCAACGCAGCCCAGCTGGAATCTAATGGTTAGCGCCATGCTGGAAGACGTCAGCGGGCCGCTGGCTCTCTACTTGATGGTGATTCACAGCCACGTTAGCGGGTACCTTTCTTTGTATACCATTTTGGATGATGAAGGTTGTATCTTTTACCACAAAGCTAGGGCCCCACAATGTCGCACTGGTTCCCGCTTTGCGCTTGTCGGTACGTATCGGCAGTATCGATTTCGAGCTTCGAGCTTCGGCTTCAAGCTGCAGCAAAAAAAAAAAAAAAGATTCGACACTCCGCCATCCGCCTTGTTCTTCTTCTTCTTTATGTAGGCGGCCATGTCCATTCCCGGCCTTGGGCAAATCCCGGTACAAGTGCGTTCACTCTCTGCTCTCTATACCGTTGGGTGCTTGTTGAATTGCCATCAGCTCTACTGACACTCGTGACTCTCTCCCTTCTCTCTCCAGGCGGCCGTTTCCTCGACACGAACCATTTTCCTCCGCCCAGCTTGGGAGTGGCGATTCCAGGTGCCCCCGGGCAGTTCCCTCACTCTCAAGGTCCTCTCGGGGACGGCGGAAAAGGACGGCGTCGAGCTTGCGCTGCGCAATGCCTACACCTTCTCCGGCGTCAGGTCCAAGATCCTGACATGGCACGGCTGCGAGCTGGAGATTGGCGGGCGGTGCGACAATGACTCTGTCGCCGAGTACTCGAACCCGGCTGCGAATCCGGCAACCTCGCACGTCAACCTCCATGCGCGCCTCAACGACTTGCGCGTGGATGCCTCCAGACAGCGCCGCGAGGGGCCCAGGGTGCTGGTGGTTGGGCCGCCCAGCTCGGGCAAGACGACGCTGGCCAAGACGCTGACGAGCTATGCGACGCGCCAGGGATACCAGGTCATCACGGTCAATGCGAATCCCAAGGAGGGCATGCTGAGCCTACCTGGGACGCTGAGCGCCAGCGTGTTTGCGACCGTCATGGACCCCGAGGCTGTGGATGGCTGGGGCTCGACGCCGACAAGCGGGCCGAGCACGATACCCGTCAAGCTGCCCATGGTGTTCCACTATGGAAGAGAATCTGCGGAGGATGATGAGGATCTTTATCGCGAGCTTATTGCAAGGCTGGCCGGAGCGGTTAGCAGCCGCTTGAGTGAGGACGACGAGGTCAAGGGGTCGGGAGTGATTGTGGATGGAATTGGAATTGGCGAAGACGATCAGATTGGGCTGGAGCTGGTGGCACATATTGTTGATGAGTTTTCAGGTACGCCAGCCCGGTTGACCACCAGAAGATGCATTTGGATCTGCAATTACGAGATGGCTAACAATACCTTGCGTGCAGTCAACATTGTGGTAGTGGTTGGATCGTCCAAAATCCACACTCGCCTTTCGAGCCGGTTTGCTACGGAAAAGACAAGTCTTGGGGAGGCGATACAGGTGGTTTCCATTGACAAATCCGATGGAGTGGTGGAGAGGGACGAGGCGTTTCTGGAGCAGGCGCGCGAGGCTGTGATTAAAGAATACTTTTTTGGAGACGCAAAGAGGACGTTGAGCCCGCAGATTCAACAGGCCGACTTTGATAGCCTGGTCATTTACAAGCTGGCAGACTGTAAGTCACTATTTTGCTTTTCTTACTATTCGACATTTACGCAGGCCATTGACAGTTGCATCTACAATACAGATTCACCCGATGAAAAGCACAGCTTGGTCACGGAAGAGCCCTCGTCTCTCATGCAGCACTGGACCTTTGCCGTCATGAATGCCTCTGTGCGCGACAGCCCGGACGTGGTTCGCGCCGCCAATGTCATGGGCTTCGTCTACGTGGCGGACGTGGACGAGGATAGGCGCAAGATTAAGATTTTGGCCCCGGTGAGCGGGAGACTGGGAGATAGACCGCTCGTATGGGGCAAATGGCCAGAGCCGTACATTAACCTGTTGGGATAGAAAATGTCTTGAAGCAAGTCAAAAAGTTTTGTCATGAATATTGCGTGCAAGATGGTGTGACTTGGGCTTTGGTGTGATTGTTGCCTATGTTTTAACGCTTCTTTGACAGGTGACTGACGGGACTCGAGGCGGCTTGTGTTGCCCTCTTCGTTTTTATGCGAGGGATGAGAGTACGACCGTCCATCTCGATTGCGAGACACGACCAGCACGCCGGTGTTTGGTTGGCTGCGCCTCGTACGAGTACTTGTGCTTGTCTGGTGTATCAGGTGGCATTGCCAAGGTACACCATATGCAGCAACGACATCACATGGTGCAGTTTTATCCAAACAAAAAGGCAAACAGCTTTTGTTGAAAACGCAAGGGGAGGGGGGCAAGGGGAGGCTTAGCATCGGGTTTGCGAGTTGGGAGTTGGGGCCTCTTGGTGAATTGATACGGTGAACACGCGTCGAGCCAAGAAAGCCCGGAGGAGAAGAGCCAAGAATCTACGGAGTAGGAGTACGAGAGGGCATGGGTGAAGTGCTCCGCCTGTGCTCGGGTTGGTTATGCTTAATCGATTAGTGGCTTGGTTGTGGCGGAAAGCTGATGATTGTGACTTGAAGCTTTTCATTGTTTTGCTTTGCTTTGCTTTGGCACGGTGTTGCCTTCTGATGGGAGTTAACTGGACTTGAACCATCACGGCCGAGGAGCGACAAGGTTTCGCTGCAATCTGACTGTACATACATACAGTATTTGGTGTGGCTCATCCGTTCCGGTGCCGATGCTGTCGAAATTGCGTATTACTCGAGTCTGCCCAGCATTATTCAATAGCCGGACTAACACGGAACAAGACAAGGTGTGGATGAGACAGTCGAGCACGTGTACCGCCACTTGTGGGCAGTGGAAGTGCGGGCGCGGGATACGTAAGATTGACGGGGTTTCGAGGTAGTGTGTCTGCCAAGAGAATTGGCGTTACGGCGATGGGATAGAGAGAGCAAGTGGTGTTTTTTTTTCTGGAGACGAATGAAGGTGCGGGGTTTTGACGAGGGATGAAGGTGAAGATGGTGAGGATTGTGGTGATGCTGGCCATGTGGTGGTTTGACGGGCTACCCTGGACGATGTCGAGATTGGGCAAGCAGCCCAGAGGAGGCAGAATAAGAAATAGAAACGGACCTCGGCCGGAAGTAACCCAAAAACACAATCTATGACGGTTTCTGGACTGAATGAGATACTAAGCACCCGCCATGGCAACATGGTTATATACAGCCAGATGCCACTATACGAACGCCGAGCAGCCACTGACACGCTCCACATTGATGCGATGTGATGCTATTGATCCTCTTGCTGTAATCCCCCTCCGGGCCATATCACCGGGGGGCGGGGCGGGGTACACGACTTGGAAGCTGTTTGGTTTCTGCCGTTTGATTGGTCTGGGGGGCCTTTTGGTCACGGAGTCGCTAGCTCGAGGGCAGATGCCGGCAAAAGGTTTGTTTCTTCTTCAGTGACATGACATGATTGCTGGGCGCTGGGCGTATTGTTGGTTTGTTTGATTGATTTTCCATTTGATATAAGAGCTAG
Source organism: Trichoderma pleuroti (assembly GCA_001721665.1). Lineage (NCBI taxonomy): Eukaryota > Fungi > Ascomycota > Sordariomycetes > Hypocreales > Hypocreaceae > Trichoderma > Trichoderma pleuroti. Next base: position 15,752 of record MDJU01000672.1, read on the forward strand.
TACTTGCAGATGAACAGCCATCAACCGCTATTGCGGCACTAGCAACAGGATTGCATCGACACCAGGCTGGATGTGTAGGTAGGGTCTAGGTGCTCTTTTGATGCCATGCACGGCCAAGGTAGTTCACATGGATTTGGCATGGAGGCCCGTGGCACATGTTGGCATGTGCTAGGAGTTCCAATGACTGAGGTGTGTTGAGTGCCAAGTCCTGTCCAGTACAGTACAGTAGGAGCTGGGCACTCTGTAGTATCAGACGGATGTTGACCAGGCTGGGCTTACGAGGTACGAGTATTACGAGCACTCTCAACGAGACAAGGCAAGGCAAGGGGAGAAACTGGGACTAGTGTCGTTGCTCAGCCATCCTATTGCTGCATTGTCACCGTATGAGCCCTTGATTCCGCTACTGGGTGGTAAAATCCTCGTACGAGGCAACAGGTGCTTTTGTGGTGGCAGCCGGAGATGAGCAAGACGCGCTTCGGGCTGGCTGAGAACGTACTGGCTGTGGTGTTGCTGAGAAATAAAAATCAAATCAATCATCAAAATAATAATAATAATAATCGACACTACAACGAGTAGCAAGCGCCGAGCGAGCTTATACGACGCACAGCGACGTCGGCGACCATGATTGACCGCCGGGGCCGTCTATGAGGTAATTAGGGAGCCGATGCGTCGCGGCCAAGGTGCTTCCTGAAGACGAAACGAGCAGAGGATGCATACGAGCAGCAGAGGATGGCTCAAACCAGGCTGCAACACAACTCGTCGTCGAAATGGATGCAGCCAGCACGGCCGTCCGTTTCTACTACGAGTACTCCTACCTGTCGGGGAGAGGGAGTCTCCCCGAGGACCATGCCACACCAGAATATGCCACATGTGTTGCTCGCATGTACGATGATGAGGATTCACAACGGTTGATGCCTATTCGGCGTTAGCAGCAAAGGGCCTTGGGTTGCCATGCCGCCGTGAGTCGAAAGCGAGGCATCGTGGGCCAGATAGACGGACGGGATAGACGAGACGTCAGGCGCCGGACAGGTAGCATTGGCAGCAATGCCACTTGGCAGCACTCGTTGCTGGCAGCCCAGGAGCTAGGCAGAGATAGCGTCTGTACTGTAGGGAGGCTAGGGGAGCGGACAAGGGCATTATTGCAGCGCAATCCGCGTTTACTGGGAGTATTTGCGCAGACAGGTCACCAATGACGAGGGGCTTGGCCGCGAGCAGGGCCAGCCATCGCTTGTTCGCTGAGACGGTTGGAGACGAGCCGTCACAAAGACTTGCAAAGGGACCATGACACACAC
>MDJU01000673.1:0-17028 GCA_001721665.1 Trichoderma pleuroti
ATTCGGTTTGCCGGTAGGCTCCCCCCGGCCCTTACTACGCTGATGGCGACAAGTCCCTTGCCGCACCCATGAGTCCAACAAAGTCAGCTCGAGACATCACCACACACAATGTCGCTAGGCATTCCACAAACCTTGGTAGGAGACATTTGGTTCCAGCTAGGAGAATTGCGTCTCCTTTCGGTGGGAGAAAGTTCAGATAGGGGGCGGGGCTGGGGAGCGGCGTTGGGCGATTTAGCTGGTGACGAGCCTGGCGTGCCCTTGGCGATGCGCAATGGGTGCACCTGGAGAGAGAAAAGGATGGAGGTTAGTATTATTTTTTTTTTCGCTGCCTCTCGTGTCGGGGGCCAAGTTTGGGGGCCACGTTGGGCGTACCGGTTCAGATGACATATCGATCGAAACTGGTCTGGCTAATCCTTGCACTCGGGTTGGGCTAGGACGGTTGACGCATCAGCGCGTAGGGCCGATGAGCGCAAAGAGGTGATGTGACTCGACTCGGGCGGAGGAATGCAACGACTTGCCGGCGTCGTGCGTATTCCTCGTTTGTCGCAAAGGGTATATATAAATAAAAGGGAGGCCCAGGTTGGGGGACGGCGGCCTCGAAAACGAACGTTTGGAATTGAACAAGGAGAGGGGGAAAAGGGAAAGGGAAAGGGAAAGGGGGCGCGAGATAGCAGAATGTTCGCCGGGTTAACTCTGTTCTCTTCAGTATGTTTGCTAAGAAAAAAAAGAAACAGGAAAAGGAAAAAAAAAAGTTGCCTCGGAGCCGTCAAGTCGACTCGATCGTTGGCATCCAAAATCGATATCAAACGATGACAACTTGGCGAGGTTCAGAGAAGGGGGGCCTATTCATTTGCAGGTCGGGAGTGTTTAAGGGAACATGGAAGCCGCAAATGCACCGCCGTCGGGCAGCGTGATTGGCCCAACGCAAAACAAAACACGGGCCCCTCAATGTGCCAGGGGTTGTCGTGGCAACGCGGCTGCGGGTGCACACTATTTTGCCTAGCCTTGGGGGGCCTTCCGGGGCACATTGCAGCTGAGGAGGGGTTGGAGGCGCGCTAAATCGTGCTGCAACAGGGCTCTCGTCAGGCGGCTTGCAGCTAGCAGAGCCTCGCACCGGCGCCCTACGAGCTGGGCTGGAGGTTTGCAGCCCGCCCAAAACTCAACCTCGAGCAGCAAAAAAAGAGTCGCCATGGCAGCCGGCAGGGGTCTGAGACGAGGCAACATGCAAACAATAAGACGGGCGAGAGTCTTGGCCGTCCGCGGACGCTGATTCGGCAGCTTCCGCCCGCACGATGCACCCATTCGTCTACGTACAGCCCTTGATGCAGAGGCTGTTCGCACCCGCATCTCGCGCTAGAGGCCTGCAAAGCATTCGGCCTGCCCTGTTGCCTGTCGTCATCAGACACATGCAAAGCGGTCAGTTTCCGATGGATGCCATCATACTTTCATAAATACTCCGTTGCTCCATGGCCCATGTTGTTCTTTTTCCTTCTGGCCCTTTATTCTTCCCTTGGCTGCTGAGCGGTGATCCATCTTTTTTTTTTTTCCTTTTCTCTTGTCTTCCTTGGGCCGGTGGATTCATGCAAGGCTCGAGGATGGATGCATGACAGACCCATACCCTGGTGTTTACTTTTTCTTTTGTTTACTTTTGCATGAACGGCGCTCTTCATCTCGCGGCTACTCCTTTCTTGGTATCATCATCGCCACTCTTACCTGCAGGTGATTGTGAAACACGGCAACGCCATGGTTACCGAGAGAAGGGACCTGGGTTTGGTAAAGGACGCTTGAGCCAGCAAATTTCCCGGCCCTGGCTGCGTGATCAAAGATGTGCGGATTTGTGTCTTACAACCCAATTTGTGCCACTGTACGTGGACTCGTATATTAGTACGGAGCATGACCTCCTTTGATCCACTCCGATCCCGTAAGGCTCAACCAACTCGACTCAACGAACCCAGTCTTTATTTTATGTACTTTACTCCAGTCCTACCTGAGGGCCAGCAGATGGACAATCTTGTTTGATCCAGGGTGGTAAACTCTATTTTTATGACGGTGACCTGCACGTTGCAGCACAACAGCAAGACTCCATCCACGCTGGCGGTCCCTTGGCGTCGGGCCATTTCTTATCCATGGTGGGTTTTTTCTTCTTCTCATGTCAACAAACGGACTGGTTCCTCTTCTTCTCCTCAGCCCCCCTGGCTCCTGTTCCACCGCACGCAATCATCAAACTTGACGCCCGTCCCGCCGAAACAGTCCAAAGCACTCCCTATCGTGAGATCGACTTTACCCCGGCTCAGCCTCTTGACCGTTTCCAAATCCTCCAGTTGCCGACCTCCGCCGGCATATGTGACGGGAATAGAGCACCACTCGGCCAGACGCTCAACAAGCTTCTCGTCGATCCCCCTCTGCAGCCCTTCATTGTCCGCGGCGTGGATGAGAAACTCTGAGCAGTAGGGCTCTAGCAGCTGTATTGACTCTGCAAATGGCTTAATAAAAAACGAGCCCGTAATCAAATTACCAAGGGAATTGATGACTAGGACTAACCTTGATTGATCTCCATGTCTGTCAGCGTCTGCCACTTGTTCATGGCAACAAACCACTTCTCCCCCTGACGGCGGCAGCTGAGGTCAATGACTAGCTTTGCCCTGTCTCCTCCTAGAGCCCCGAGCACAGCATCCAGTCTCTGCTGGCTGAAATGGCCATCCGGGAAGAGATGGGACGTGATGATGACCTAACAAAGGAGCACATCCAGGTTAGCACTTGGTTGATGTAACACGCACACAGGGGGCCGTCTATACCTTTTCTGCTCCCGCATCAATCCACTCCTTTGCATTCGTATCCTTGATGCCGCCTCCCACCTGGAGCCTCCCAGGCCATGCCCGCAGAGCCTGTTTCGCAGCGCCGTCATTGCCCCCGCCCAGCATAATCACATGGGCGCCCTCGAGCTCATTGTCTCTGTACAGCTGCGCAAAATATTCGGCCGGATGCTGCGAGACGTGGTTCGTCTGCAGGGCCTCGGAGGAGCTGTCCAGGGTGCCGCCGACAATCTGCTTCACCTGGCCGGCATGCAGGTCGATGCAGGGACGAAAGCGCGTCATGGCGATGCGAGGCCCGATCCGCAAGAGCGACAATGGGCGATTGAGAATCGAGGTCAAGTTTTGTGACTCTTTTCTTCAAGATGTTGCCCGCTATCCCGCCTTGTGGGGCCTGTTAGTGTTGTGGATGATGTGACGCCACCAGTTTCACGGCACTAAAGAAGGCATCGGCATTTGCTGTTGTTAATTAATGTGATACTTGATACAACTTATCTCTTGTCAATATTGAATCGGTGTAGTTTACGCGGATATTTGGCTTCAGATTGCCTATAGTAACCACTCGCCCGTCTGGCTGCTCAGTGCTGGGTAATTAGAGGCAACCTGTCGATTCTAGGGTATCTTTGTAGTGTATTCACATCCCAGAGCTGTCATTTAGTTCTCCACACCAATGTTTTGTTTACCTTCTTCACGAGTTGTGTTTCGAGGCGTTGTCCATCCCAAAGATGGCAAAGTCATGTGGTGTAACAATAACAAACCTTTCCGCCCTGTCACATGAATTGTTGTCTTATCAGCATCGCTGTCAACAGAACAGGTGCACCCAAGTACAACACCGGTAGCACTCGGCTACCCTGAATTTCATCCATCTACAAGTCCACATAGAAACAGCAATTGCAAGAGTAAGCTCCGAACAAGTTCTTTTAACTACTCCAGAGTGCCCACAACGTTGTTATCGATGCCTCGAGCCGTTTGCATATGATGGCCAAACATCTTCAAGCCAGCTCACAAGCCTCCCGCCAATAGAAATCTGCCCACTCAGCCACGCCGTTTGTAGGCCTCCATAGCACAGTGACTTTGACGTTGTAGGATTTTAGCCATTCATCTGCAACAAGCTTCCATCCTCTCCACGTAATCTCCCCTCCCTCAACAAAACACCACGCATATGCGCATATGACCGCATTCTTGACAACTTTACAACGCCTATTTGCACCCTCGTCAATCTCCCATGAAGACTCTTGGATAATGAACGAAAGCACCTGGGACACGCCTCAATCACCACCACCAGTTCGGCAGACGAGTGTCACACGCCCACCCCCTCCACCATGTCAGACCCCCTCCACATCAAAGACGACGGCTCGTCCGTCCTCACCATCCAGTCGGTAGAGCTCCATCCGATAGCCGGCAAGAATTTCATGATTCAGGAGAAGCAAAAGCCGCACCGCGTCATTGCCCTCCTCTATGGCGATCTGGTGCTCATGGACGAGCCGGCCCCTGCACTGGGATGGCTGTGGAAGTGTGTCAAGAAATCCGGCTGGTACGGTTTCCGAAACGTCGCGTCTGGCTCGTATCTTGGACATGACGGACACAGCAAAATCCACGCTGTCATGCCGCACCATAAACCTTACGAGTACTTCATGGCGGAGAGACATGAAGACGGCGGCTATGTCCTCTTGACGAGACATGGCGAGGAGCTGTGGCAGGTGGCCATCTCCAAGGACGGAAGGTCGTTGGTCGAGAAGAAGGCAGAAGACGGGGCGGGAATAGCTTGGGATTTTGTTGAAGTTAGCCAGGCTCCCGATCTTTAGTGAAGGGAAATTTACCCATGGCAAGTTTGGCAATATGCACGTTTCATTTTGGCGGCCATCACGATTAGGACTGGTATGGATTACTGGTATCATAATAAATTCATTGCAAAAAAGCAAAATTCCCCGCTTAACCCGCTATATCTACGACAAAGTAACATTTACTTCTTCTCCGCAGCGTGATCCTCGCGAACGCTGTCCGACTGCGCAGCGGCGTCCAGGCCTTCCAGGCCATCGAAGCCGTCAACGGTGCCGTGGAACATGCCTTGGATGTCCACGACAGGTCCCGTGTACGTCTTTCGGCCGCCGAAAATCCAAGTACCGCCCGAAATGAGGAGAATGACGCCAAAGGCGACAATGCAGTAGTTCATGTTGGCGGGGGTGACTGGAAGCTCCGGAGGGAATACGAACAAGACGGTGGTCAGGATAGCCCACAGGATTCCAACCTGTCAATGAGTTAGCATTTTTGGCCTATACGTTTGCGAAGCGTGTAAAAAAAAAAAACTCACCATGTTCATAATCCAGCCGAAAGGCTCGGGAATCTTGAAAGAGCGATTCTCTGGGAGCATCTTTCGGCCGCGGAGGACGTTGATCGCCGGGGGAATGGCATAGGTGACACCAAGAGCCACGACGGATGCCGATGTGATGGCGTTAAAGGTGCTGCTAGAGCCCAGGAAAATGCAGCCAAAGATGATGACCCAAGCCACAGTCCAGAGCAGAGCGTTGATGGGCACGTCGAGAGTGGGGTGCACCTGAGCGAAGACACTGCTAAAGGGCATTCCTCGGTCGCGAGCAAAGGCGTAGCTCATTCGGGTGCTGGTGGCGACCAGGGTGACGGTGGTGAAGAGCATGCAGACGAGGGGGAACATGAGCAGGCACACACTGCCGGCCTTGCTGTTGGTTGCGTCCATGAAGATCTGCAGCAGCGGGCCGTAAGCAGCGCTGATGACGTTGTCGACGTCCTTGATACAGAAGAGCAGCGCGGTGAGGAAGATGAATCCAGTGAACATGCCAATGCCGATGCAGTAAAGCATAATCTTGGGGCCCTCCTTTTGGGGCTCCGGGATTTCCTCAATCATGTGGGCAACCGCATCGAAACCTGTTCCACGCGAGACGAGTTAGCAGTGTCCTTTCTCTGTGATCCAACTACCAAGTGTTGGTTCATGTATATCAACGTACCTGTCAAGGCAAATGCTCCCTGGAGCAATCCCAGCAGCCAAGCCATTCCATCGGGCCAGCCAACCTCATTGATGAAGTTGCCGTAGACAAACTCGCCAGACTGGTAGTCCGGGGACGCGGTGGCCAAGACCGTAATGCTGATGATGACGAAGCCGGCAACCGACCAGAAGAAGGCGGCCTTGGTGAAGAGAGGCAGGATTCTGGTCATGAAGGCATTGATGACCAAGGCAATGAGAGCAAAGGCGATGTAAATCAAGAATTGGTGCCAAGCCTTGGGCTCAAAGTTGGGGTGAAGGAGCGAGATGATGTTCATGATGAACGTGCTGCCAAGCAAACCACCGGTAGCACTAAGGGCGACCCAGCCGGAGACATTGATCCACCCCGTCACGTAGCTAATACCGCGGCTCCATCGCTTCCATGAAACAATGGCGGCCCAGTGATACTGGCCTCCGGCTGTGGGATAGGCGGAGAGGAACTCGGCAAGAGAAGCAGCCTGACACAGATTGCAAATGCCGGCCACAATCAGGCCCCAGATGACGGAACTAGCGCCACCAGAGGGCAGAGCGAGTGTAATCGAAGCGGCCAAGGCAGTCCATGTGTTGAGAATGGCAAAGGCAAGACCCAGCATAGAAATCAGGGAGAAATTCCGCTTGAGTTCCTGCTTGTGACCCAGTTGTGCCAGGGCGGCAGCCTCCGGGGTGAGGTCATGTTTGGGGTCGTTGCTGTAGTCTTCCATTGTCGTCTTGGAAAAGCAGGACAACTTGGAGAAAGGAAACAACAAGAAGGGAAAGTGAAATGATATAATAGAATACAAAGAACTAGTTGACCGACCCGACCGGACCGGAACCGGGAACGCAACCGGGATCGATGATGCCTCCAAGGCGTCAGACTACCGGCACTGATGGGGGCAGTTGATAACGCAGCTAACGTATAGTAGTGCGTAGAATTCGGGATATTTCTCAATGGGCGATAGACAATCGGGGCCCCCGAGAACGGCCCATGTTGGGGACGGGGAACTGGAGTAGTTTGGGTCCCCTTTCCCCCAGAAATGCCCGTTTTTGATAAGACGATGAAACTCTGCAATGCGCTGATTCGACGGTGAGATCCTAAACCCATCTAGCTCCGACTTGTCCATCCAATCACCCTCCCAGCCGGCCACGCGGATGCGCGAGTTAACTTTTCTTGGAACTGCCCACGCGCGACGCTCCGAATCGTCGACCAAATAGGTGAAATCTAGAGATTCGTCATCTTGATGGCGTTTCGCCTCCAGGCATTCCCAAGTCACGGGGGGTTGCGGCTACCGATATCCTAGCGGGACGCGTTAGGTAAAGAAGTGAGACGCCGCTTGAGATAGTCTGGCGTTTTGCTATCGGCAGTGGGCCACCCAGTGTGCGTCGCAGCATCGCAATCATCAAAGTGGAAGCCTGGAGACAGCTTGGAGCGCTAGCTGGAGCAGCCCTGACTCAAGATCATCTCAGAGGCCCCGGCCTTATCTCCAGATATGGCTCCATTGCGTTCCATTGAGCAGTCGGGGTAGTAATCATCATGTATAATGCGAATGGATACGGCCTCGTGGGGTCCATGTTCTGCGCACTTTGCCAGCAACCTTCCTAGATAAACTCCAGGCACCTTGCGCCTGGCCTCGTTCCTGCACGCACGCCGTTCTTCCGTTCGGCGTAGTGCCTGGCTGAAGAAAAACTTTGATGCATGCCACACTGCAGATTTGGGGCCACACGCCGTAGATCCCGCTGACGAGAGGGCTTGGCTGGCTTGATCTGGGCGCTGAATGGCCCAAGCCCAAGCCTCTCCAAAAGCCTCCCAACCGCCATCCCCAAGGCACGGCCGAGTCAAGACAGTGACGGCAACTTTTTCCTTCTGCACATATTCTTCCCGGCCTTCCTTGCTGATCCCCACACCTCGGCATGCGCTAGCACGCCACCTTTCCCCCTGCCGCTTGACAACTTTGCTCCGTTCCCCGACATCCTCAGCCTCGCCAGCTGGTGGATTGCCCCCGACATTTCCCATGACATTTTGACAAGCTCGCCTTGACAGGCAATTCATTAGTCAATGATATCCAAAGACAGTGTATTCTTGTGGGTTTCCGGGATTCCACGGAGGCGAACTGGACACGAGAAGTGAGCCTTCTCCCCGCACTATCCAGCGCCACATCGGAACCGGCTCGAGGCTCTGAATCGGTGTAGTCAGAAAGTTGCCCCATGTGTCGAAATGACACCCACAGAATGTCATACCATGAGCTGAAATCTCGCCTGTCAATGGTCACGACGCAGTTCAAAATACCACCTTCCCATGATCCCCCGCAAACACTATTTCCCCAGCCAAACGGGGCCGCGGAGTCGAGTCCCAGCCTGGGGAAGCGAAACCTTGGGGAAAGGGGGATGAATGGCCGGGCCGGGCAAAGCTGAGTGAAGTTGTAGTATTTCCATCGTCACTCGTCGGATCACGGAGTCATGCAAGGAATCAAGATTCGCTTTGATACTGCCAAGTCTAGATCTCGTGGTGGCGTTTTTGCCACCGCCAAACAAGGTGCGGCTCTCCTGGATGGCACGTGACAGGTACGCTCGCTTGGTGTTATCTTTCGTTCTAGACGTATCCAGGCACCAAGGCTGCGAGATTTGTGTCAGCACATGTTCCTATCGGTTTGATGTTTATTTTAGCTGAGAATCCGTATCGGCGATTAGCCACCTCTAGAGCAACGCTTCAATGCTTGTATTACTCGTGTTGATTTGACTATTGCGGAGCCTCATGCCGAAACTGGTTAAAAGGGCATCCGAGCATCCTATCAGTGGGCTGATCGCCCTTCTCTAGGTGAAATTGAAATTGAAAATGAGACATATATCGTGCTTGCCCATGCTGACCTTGATATCCATCGGGTAGCCTATTGGACGTGTTCCACATAAACTTCTGATTGCGCTGATCCGATGTTCGGTCTTGGAATTGAGTTTCTGCGTTGACGGACATGGAATATCGAAAGCGTTGATTGTTCGAATTGGCGGCATCTTCCAAACGGCTAGACGGGAAATCAGTTTAGCGCGCGACTACACACAACCGGCAATCAAGGTGGCCACTTGAGCTGTCAAGATGGTTTGCCAAGTTTGGAATATCCTGAGTCCGCCAATGGTCAATCTACCTAGCTTCCTGAGTGCCTCTATAAAGAGCTTGAGCAAAAAGTATGTAGGTGCCGAGCCTTTCTGGGAGCATCAAGTCTGGGCTACACGAACTCGAAAGCACCATTTTGGAGATTCCCGAACTGAGGCACAAGAGTCATTTTCCCGTCTCATTTATTTGGGGTTTCATATTTCCAAATTCCTTTCGCTTTGTATTTTCGTTGTACCTGTTATATAAGCCTGGTGTTGTCCATTGTGAGGTGGTGTCGCCGAGCTAACTCATCCTGGCGTTGGATCTTATAGCTCCAGATATGATCTACCTTAGCTGCATGACTTTGCACCTTTACATCTACATGCAGACATCCATTGGTCCAATTGTCGAGCTTGGCACCCTTGTAGCTACACACAGTGACGATTTGGTTCTCTAGCATGTCGAATAGAATTCCATCGCTGATCGCAACATGCCAAGGTCTGTCTCGCGCAGCCTCGCGTCTTGTTCTGCCTTCCACTCATCTGAAAAGGGGTAGGTGATGTAGCCGTCTGGATCCATTACTGAGTGCGACTTGGACTGGTCTGGCAGCGCTAGAGGTATTCCTTTCTTGATGCGATAGATGAGGTCTGGATTCGCCATGAACGGCGCGCCAATAGACACCGCAATGTCGGCCACCCCGATATCTCTCTCGATAGCCTCGATGGCGCTTGCGGCATCGAAACCGTGGTTCAAAATGATTGGGCTGGTCATTCCCCACATACGGATGAGAATGTCATTGCTGTCGCCGAATAAAGCTTCTGCAGAGTTTGTCTGCCGAGCTACAAAAGCCTCTACCAAGTGTAGATATGCGAGCTTCAGGCCACGGAGCTGCTGGATGAGATAGATGAACTGCGGCATGGGATCGTGCATCCTCATCCCCTGCCAGGAACACCATGGCGACAGACGAATTGCGGAACGCTCAGGGCCAACGGCATCTACAACCGCGCGCATGACTTGGAGAGCAAACCGGGAGCGGTTCTCAACACTGCCGCCGTAGCAATCTGTGCGCTGGTTCGATGTGTCTTGGATGAACTGGTCGACGAGGTAGCCATAACCGCCGTGAACTTCGACTCCATCAAACTCAGCGTCAAACACGGCGCGCCTTGCGGCCGCAGCAAAATCTTTTATCAGGGTGTTGATCTCTTCCGTGGTCAGTTCTGCAGGTGTCGGATGCCCTTTGCTACATGGTATTGGGCTTGGAGCGGCAAACCTGACCGAGTCCCTAGGCAGGCCAAACAAGACTGCGTCTTCTTCTAGTACTCTGGGATTTGCGACTCGGCCAAGTGCCCCGATCTGAAGGTAGATGCGCGACCCCTGCGCATGAACAGCGGCTGTGACGGCTTTCCATGCCGCAACTTGTTCATTCGTCCAGATTCCAGGAGGGTGCGGGTAGCCACACGCACGAGGAGATATTAGGGTCATTTCAGTTATGACAAGAGACCCTGGATAACTGGCACGTTCAGCGAAATAAGTAGGCACCATAGGGACCAAGGGTACGTGTTGCCGGCTATTGCGAAGCCTCGTCATTGGTGCCATGACGATACGACTGGAAATGGTCCCATTCCCAAGTTTTAGAGGGAGAAACAGAACGGTGTTTGCCGCTGGACAGTCCATCGTTGCTGTGACGAAGCGGACAGTCGGTAGTGTCGATAGGTGCATGTAAGTCTCTGAGACCGGAGAGCTCAAGAAGGGCCAGTATAATGAATGTAGCTGATGGATAGACAAGTGAAGGAGAAAATGATAGGGAAGTATGAAAGCCTAGCCCATACCACAAGAGCTCAACAAGGGGACTCGTTGTAAAGACTCGCCTGATCCCCATACTTATAACAGCGGGTATCGGCCTAGATTTCACATTGGGCGCACTTTATTTAGGCACAATACTGGAGGCGATTGGTTGGAATAGCTTGCGGACGCTCAGCTGATTTGAGCAAAGACTGACACATCTTCACACCGTCTCACTGCTTTTCCGCCGAGCTGCCAAGTTGATGTGGAGGCGGCAGGCAGACCCCCGGGATGTTCTGCCCAGAACTTTTCCGAGGAGCTTTGGAGCTTTGGTTGGTTCTTTCGAGGATCAACTAAGCTCTGGGTGGGTTGGATTGCAGGGCGTGCCATGGACACGAGGGAGCATCTTACATCTGATGTTAGTCCCAGGGGGGGGGGGGCTGTGGCCTTTGAGGTGGCCGGCCGTTAGTTTGCCATTCCTGGTACGTGGTACGTACGAGTACGTAGACAGCAGGGGGAGCAGGTGGCGAGGGTATCGCGAGGTTTCATCGACGTTGATGACCGTATCCTGGCCAAAGTTGTGATGTCGAGAAGTTAAGAAGCCAGGCTCCCAAGCTGTAGCTGGCATATGTGAGCATATGTCTACATGTAGGTTGATGCCCACATTCATCCCGACTTGACTCAGTATTGTTGGAGCGATTGATAATTCTGAGAAATCACAGCCCACCCGCTTAGAAACCGCTGTAGTTTCTTTCCAGAGGCCCCGTATATGAGATGCCTGGCTTCAACATGAATGTCCGCCTGCGGATGCCGCATCCCGCAGCCAGAGTCCGCAGCCCCGCGCGTTCATCTGCAATGCAATGCAACCCGGATAGACGGCCGGAACTGCCACATTTGGCCCGCAGAGCCATGAGTCGTGCGGGCGGCTGGCTGCGTGTATTGCATGGATTTTATTTCAATGAACTGGAATGCTCGCAAGTTTGCTTCACTGCTGCTGTTGAACCCGAACAGAGCAGCGCCCAGCCGTTCATTGGCCGATGCGCGGATCGCGGACCGGCGAAGAACCCCGGCTTAGCCAAAATCACTTCATCGTCCGGCGTCGTCAAACTTCTCCTCTCGCGCTGAAACAACGTGACAAGGGCCCCCGTGTGTCGAATTTTACCCCGGAAACCCTGTCGAAGCATCCCAACCTGCCGCCGAACGATTCATCACTGGCCAAATCCCACCTGACGGGTGCGATCTGCTCCACCCGGACGGGTCTTTACCAATTTCTTATATACCACCGAGGCGTGATGAAGAGGTTCCCATATAAGAACAAGGGGGCTCGCTAGGTACATGCCATTAGCCACCATGTCTTCCATGCGACAGCAGCCTTGCCGTCAATCCGCCTGCGCAGCCGCGCGCAGTCACGATGATGGCGCCTCTACACGCAAGCAGGCACAGAGACAGAGGCAACGACATTCCGCTCGAGAGCCCGCCATACACGCCTCCCTCTCGTTCCGACACGGAAAAGGACGGCCGGCCAGATGAAGTCGAGGACGATGACGACGGCAGCGACGAGAATGCGCTGCGGCCCCCGCGCCCCGTCTCCCTCGCGATATCGACGCATTCCATGGCCAAGCGGCCCGAGTCGCTGCTCCACGAGGCCTGTTTCCTCTTTGTCGTGTCCATGGCGCAGTTCCTCGGCCAGACGGGCCTCGCCCTCTCCATCATTACCGCCCACATCATTGGCCGGAGCTGGGAGCATGTAAGCGATGGCCAGCTGAGCTGGTTCGCGGCTTCGTTCTCTCTGACCAACAGCACTTTCATCCTCGTCGCCGGCAGGCTCGGTGACTTGTATGGCCACAGGCGGCTCTTCATTGCCGGCTTCTTCTGGTATGGCCTGTGGTCTCTGCTGGCTGGCTTCAGCGTGTACTCGACATCGACGACATTCTTCATCTGCTGCCGTGCGTTTCAGGGCATTGGGGCCGGATTGGTGCTGCCCAATGCGGTGGCCATCTTGGGGAGGACGTATCCTCCTGGGCGGCGAAAAGAACTGGTGTTTAGTCTCTTCGGAGCCACCGCCCCAGCTGGATTCAACGTCGCGGGCATCTTCATCGCACTGCTGGCACAGCGGGTGTGGTGGCCCTGGTCCTACTGGATCATGGCCATCTTTTGCTTTAGTCTTGCTGTTGCGGGCATTTTCGTGATTCCCAGAGCGCTGGATCCGCCTCCGAGAAGAGAGACTTTGGTCAAGCAGGGAGGTAGATTCGACTTTATTGATCGGATTGACATGCCTGGCGCCTTTTTCGGCATTACTGGCCTTGCTCTCATCAACTTCGCCTGGAACCAGGCCCCGATTGCCGGGTGGTCTAACCCATATGTCTATGTTCTTCTCATTGTTGGATTTGTGTTTCTAGCTGGGTTTGGAGTTGTGGAAAGCAAGGCCAAGTTCCCCTTGATCCCGACCTCTGTCTTTACGGGGGACCTTGGCTGGACTCTGAGCTGCATCGCGGCAGGCTGGGCCAGCTTTGGCATTGGTCTCTACTACTACTACCAGTTTATGGAAGTTATCAAGGGCGACGAACCGCTCCTTGCGGTAGGCAAATGGGCTCCGGCGCCAATCATGGGCGTCATTGCAGGCCTCACAACCGCGTACCTGCTTAGCCGCGTATCGCCGAGCGTCATCATGTTCATGGCAATGTGCGGATTCCTTATTGCAGCCACGCTTCTGGCCACAACTCCGGTCGACCAGACCTATTGGGCACAAGCGTTTGTGATGACATTGATTTACCCTTTTGGCATGTATGTGGAGGGGGGCGAGCCATCTGTCCTATCCGTCAAGGGTGATGCAAAATGAAAGGACTAACCTGATTTCTTAGGGACATGTCTTTCCCCGCGGGGACTATTCTCTTAAGCAATGCCATGCCGCGCGAGCACCAGGGCCTCGCAGCGTCTCTCATTGCTACAACAATCAACTATTCCATCTCCCTCAGTCTGGGATTTGCGGGGACCATCGAGACCCAACTGAACCATCACGGAAGCGATTTGCTTCGAGGATACCGATCGGCGTTATATTTCAGCGTAGGGTTAGCAGGATTCGGAATGGTCCTGACGTTGCTTTTCATGTTTGTGTCGTGGAGACGGAGCCGGAAACCGGCCACTTCAAGTACTCCGGCGGCTGTTTAGCTGCATCATCGTGTCAATTCAATATTCATGTCTGTTGTTATGCAATCCATGATACCTACATGTGTCTAGTAGAGAGCCCTATAGCAGCTAGGTCCGGGAAATATGTCTGATCACGATGCTTTCGCCGATGACGCTAGATGAATGAAGTAAGATTGTGCCCAACGCCATGGCTAAGGTACCTACAGGAACTAGGTAGTAGGGAGAGGAATCAAGGTGAACCATGTGAATCAAGTAAAGCGGATGAGCAGCAGCCCTCTCTCTTTAATAGGGAATTTCGCTTCTGGTTCCTCAAAAAGACCGGCGTCTCAATAGCGCTGACATGGCCGATGAATGCCAAGATTCAGTAACCTGGGAAGCAATTCTTACATACATACACACTGCAGGTTGCGGGATTTCCGCAGCTCCGCAGCTCCGCATATCCGATGCGTCTGTCTTGCTGCATCACTTGCAGAACTTGATAGGCGCCAAACGATGATTCAAGGAAAGCGATTCGAGTCGGCCATCGTTGCGAGTTGCGGCATTTACCAAATTGGCCGCTTACATGTACATGGAAAAACGGAATCTCACAGCCGACGCGCACATGTTGCATCCCGGGCGGATATTCCGCAGACCAGCTCCGCAAACATCCTCATCAGCCACTACCCACGACTTCAATAGCAGAGCATGACGTCCTCATCGGGAGAGGAAGCGCCGGCCAACTATGCTCGGTTTGCCTGCGATCCCTGCAGGAAGGGAAAACGAAGATGCGATCGAACCGTCCCCCGGTGTGCCTTGTGTGCGAGGAAAGGCGTCCAGTGCGTCTATCTACCGCGGCGTCGGTCTCGTCAGATATGGCCCGAGGGCCGCTCGAGCACGCCAAACACGTTGTCGAGCTCCGGTGCGACTGTCTCGCGTCTGGATAGCCAATTCGATCACCGGATACCTCACTCTACCTCTGTTGTGACTCCCGTGACGCCTGCCACTCCCGTGACTCCTCCAACCTCTAGTGAAGCCGCCACCGCAACTGCGATATACTTCATCGCTCCGCAAATCTTTCGACAGGCACAGCTTGAGCTGCCCCGGATCCATCCCTCTATACCGGCAGACATATCGCCGTTCGAAAACGATCCCTCACGTATTCGCAACATTGCGTATACCTTCTTCGACTCGGTCCACTGGTGGATGCCGCTCATCTCTAAAAAGGGATTCTTTGCCCATCTGCTGAACCCCCTGTCGCAGCGACGGAGCGAGCTTGGTCTTCTCATCATATGTATGCAGCTGTACTGCGCACGCGATCTTAACCCAGAGACGGGGCAACTTGATGTGACTGCTCTGTATCATAGTGCCAAGAGACTGCATTTCGAGATGGAGGCGGCAGGAGTCTTGTCGCTGCGGGTTCTCCAAGCCGGCATCTTGATTGCGCTCTATGAGTTCGGGCAGGCCATCTATCCGGCTGCATATCTGACGGTTGGAGCTTGTGCACGCTATGGTACAGCTATTGGAGTCAACGACCTGAGAGAGGAATCACCGAGTGAATACAAAAGTCCACGGTCAATGTCCGAAGTTGACGAGCGGAGACGCGCGTGGTGGGCCATTTTATTTCTAGATCGGTGAGTCTGAGTGAGGATCCACTGGCTGACGTTGGAATACGGTCATTAACAAAGGGATAGGTTTATGAATATTAGCAATCCTGACAGGCCTCTCGCGACAAAAAATCCAACCTTTGACGATTTGCTCCCGGTTGACGACAAGTTATGGGATGATGGGGTAAGAGTTCAAACTGCCGCTTCCGGGTTCATCGTTACACTGACAGTATCACTAGACTGCGAAGCCGAGCGACGCTTTCAGCATCTCTCAGGGCTTTTCCCTCAAGATGGGCATGTTCTCTAGGCTTGGACAGGCCACCTACATGCTCAGCCAGGCTCTCGATCTTGTTTGCCCGGATAACCACCAAGACCCGGCGGAGAGGGATCAGCAGATAGCGCAGCTGAGGCGAACTGTTCACGCGTTGATTACAGTCTCAAACGCCGAAGCCAGTGTGAGAGAACTGAGGACATGTGCTGGATTCTGTCCCCAATTATCGATTTGCTCCAGGTACGAAAGACGGTTCAAGATGTTGAGTTGCGTGATGCGGTGCATAATGCTGACCGATGATAGCACAATATTTCTGCTTCAGGAACATCAATGGCGGATGAAGAGCAATCATATGGGTTTCATACCCAATTACATCTCGGCGAGAGACACTTCGGACGAGACGCTGTCTACCTTGGACCACCTGGCAACCACCGCCCAGGGCTTTCGAGACCAGATGGTTGATACCACGTCGGTTTTGGTTGCCACTCCGTTTCTGGCGCATGTCGCATACCAGGCGGTGTTGTTTCTCATCAGACTAAGTCGAGGCGAGCCCGACGATGTCACGACTCGGAGGATGTCCCTGTTCAAGGGGCTGCTGCAAGATATCGTTCCTCGCTGGAAAATGGCCAGTATGTTGATTGCTAGGATTAAATAATTTTTTTTCTTGTTTCAACAAACTAACTGCTATAGGGGTCTATTTGGACATTTTGGATGCTCAAGAAATCACAACAGCGTCTGAGGCAGCGTGCGGGCCCCGACCGTTGCGGTATAGCTAGGACCCGGATCAATGATTATATTCTACTCGTATATCGTACAAGCATGAAACATCTGAGAGGTGACTCGTAACAAAAGATTCGATATTTTGCTTCCGTTTTAGTTTGGAATCAAGAGCCTTGATGACGGGATATAACACGATGGAATACTATCTAACCAGCATCTGGACATTTCAAAGTATTGCAGCTGCACATGGAAAATAAACTAGTGAGATGGCAATGATTTACAACATCTAAATGTATAATTCATACCGTCATCATGATGCTTTTTGATTGTTGAAAGTGAAGATATATAGTATATATATTTGTTAGTGGTGACCGGCTGTGCTCGGCCCCCAGAGCCGGAATTCCCCCACCAGGCACAAAGCGCTCCACGTTCCCCACCATCGGATCACAGCTGCATCTTTTCGGCCTCGAGTGGTTCGTTCCGAATTTCCCACCTTTTGCCCAGGTTCTTGCGGAGAGTGAGAAGAAGCTGCTGGGCAAGCAGACTGTGCCCACCACTTTCGAAGAAATCAGACTCGGGATGCAGAGTCTTGGCATTCAAACCATTGACCAGGGTGCCCACAGCTCTGCCAGTTCCTT
>MDJU01000674.1:0-16989 GCA_001721665.1 Trichoderma pleuroti
CCTATGACGAAGGTCCCGCTAACACAAGGGCGACGGCACCGCGTCATGTATCGTCACCAGCAAAGAAGAGCTTCGAAACGACTTGGAACAGCTGCCTCTACCTCGACGAATTGGCAATGGCAGACGCTAAACTGCCTTAGGAAGCTAGGTAATGTTTAGCACCCGTTAGCGAGAAGCCACAAGCTGGGGTACTGATGACCAGAATTGTTCTAGTGGCATTCCGTCAGATGCAGGCTCCTCTTGGATCGTTTCTTCGGAGCAGAAGTCTCGGAGCCTCAGCGAATGACATTGATCACGGGCTGCCTTGACTTGAATTACAAATTTGGCTTGGAAATGCAGAGCAACACTGGCTGAATTCATAATGACGGTAATAACCCGGATATTCTACCTCAAATGCCTGATTAGAACTTGACGTTACTCTGTCGACAGTGTTCAATGTCCGCTCAACCATGTTCGCGGCGGCATTTCTCTCTCGGCGATATATCGTCGTTGTTGGCGTCGACATGCAACAAAGCTGCCATCAACACTTCCGTCACGGACCACATGATGTCTGTGGCTTTACCGACAAGATCGCTTTGAGATTCCTTGGTGATGCGGCTTCTCTCGCTCTCCCACCTCTTCACCACTGCTTGATTGTCAGAAGCATCTTCATTGAAAGAAAACGCCTGTTTGATGAGGCGGTCCAAGGCATCAAGTGA
The DNA here is from genome assembly GCA_001721665.1 of Trichoderma pleuroti. Classification (NCBI taxonomy): domain Eukaryota; kingdom Fungi; phylum Ascomycota; class Sordariomycetes; order Hypocreales; family Hypocreaceae; genus Trichoderma; species Trichoderma pleuroti. The sequence continues at coordinate 699 of MDJU01000674.1, forward strand.
CTGCACTCCACACTCAGGACGCTTGAGTGCCCTGATAAAGTCAGTGCTCAGCAAATCGGTTGTACCCTCCCAAATGGGCAGCACAGCACAGCCTCTATAGAGGCGCTCAATGTTGAGATACTCTTCCTCATTCAACAGATGGCCCACACCTCCAATCGACTGCATACAAGAGTACAGTAATCTCAGGACTGAATTGCAGACATATGCCTTTGTCAGTGTGGAGAGGTCATTTGGTGGAGGTGCCAGTGCCTTGAGGGTAGGTGTTATATCTGCGCCCTTTTCCGTCGGATGTTCAGACAGTCCAAGAATATACACGGTAAACATGTGCAAGAGCATTATCCGTCTGTACTCGGCAGTCATCCGTGTCAACGTCTTCGTGTGCAGTGAGTGTCGGTCAGTCTCATTCTAGCGCCTCTACCAGCCCCGACTTCTCTATCTCGTGCAAATGCTCGCGCGACTGCTAGGCCACGGCCCAAGTATCCGACTGCTTGGTTGGTGGAGTGTATCCGCGTCAAGTGCAGCAGGACGGAAATTTCCTGGATGCCTCGGTTCTCGGATTTCCAGATTCACTCAGAGCAGCAGGATCATGCTTTCGAGGTGGCGCAAGAAAAGTTGGGAGTTTGCCAGCTGGAGTTGTTGCCAGTAGAATCGTCATGTCGGAATATGTGGCGGACGAAAACCACTCGAATCTGTTGATGCTCCATGGACCTAGCGGCATGCTCTCTTCCTTCGATGTCATCGCCTCGGTCTCGTGTGGCCGATAGACAGCCGTCGTCTCAGTCAATTATACGTCGCTTCCACCAGGCCTTTCAGTCATCCATTGCCCGCTGGTCCACGAAAACTTGGGATCTCGGGTCGTCAGATGGCGGAATATATTCTCAAACACTCGCCTTTCTGTCTCTGATAGCTTGGATGCCAGACTTGAAGTGGTCAGATGCACCTGCAGCATCCTAGCTGCGCCGTCCTGCATCGCGGTGGGACACGTAACATTTGCAGATGATCCTTCCCAAAGAAACAAGCGGAGGAGTTGTCTATTTTGTGCAAAGGCCCATACGGGGTGTCATAGGCATCGGCGACAAAACTGTACCCCCCAGCCCGAGGGCGAAATGTTAACGATGCGACTCAGTACTAGTAAGAAAGATCAACTTGCCCTTTCGCGAAGCCAAATTCCTGCAGCCGGCGCCACCCTTCTGCCATGATGAGTTTTCCTTGTCATTGCCCAAATGCATTCCGACCAGAGCCTTTCAGATATGGCTTGTTTCGCTCTGCATCTGTGATCCACGCGAATATTCTGTCGGCCAACACCTTTTGGCCAAGTATACAGATCAGTCTCGCAGCTCTTTTTCGAAACCCATCGCAAGAAGATCAGCATCCAGTTCTGACAACAAGTGCCGGTGTTCAGCCTGATGCTCGATCTGACTCTGTCGGCTCTCGATGGAAGCTACCGAAGTAAACGTGGAGAAGACGTGCAGGGCCACGGCATTCTATGAGACAAGACAAGTTGCCGTAACTTGACAAACAATGGGGATGCAGCCCTGTACCGTCGCAAAATCATGATGCGGTAAGTGATAACCCTTGCTTGTACAAACATCACAAGCACATTGTGCGCCATATCAAGCAGTCGCTCGCTTAGTCCTGTTGTTTAGGACTCTGCGCTGGTCACACTCTCACATGTCAATTCATTCTGCATAAAGTTGAGAGTCTACGAAGCAGTTTTGACCTCCGATATTGGACTATGGACCGACGCACAATCAAGAAGCCCCATTGATCCGACTGATTCAACTTTAGCACGTATGCAGCTTAGATGCCTCGAGTAACGCCGACCTGGGTCCAGGCATCGCGCACCGTCCTCGCAGCCTCTTCACCAAACAACTCCTCTGCACACTCAACAGTAACGTCGGCAAACTGTCGAAACGTGCAGTTGACCGGAACCTTGCCGCAAATCATGGTCTGCCACCAGATTTTGCCTGCCTTCTCCCACGAGAAGCCCTTGAATGCCGTAGCAACGAGGAAGAATGCCTTGTTGGGTATGCCAGAGTAGATGTGGACGCCGCCATCGTCTTTTTCTATTACTTCGTATTTGGAAAAGTTATCTACCTGGGGATCTTTGCTCTTTATTTGTGTTAGTTGCGCAGTTCAAAAGGCAAGTGTCGTACAGCCGCTGTTGAACTTACGAATCGTGGGTCATCATATGCCGTTCCCGGATTCTTCATGTTTCGCAGGGCGACTCCTTTCACACCAGGCAAGAGACAATATTCGCCAATGAGCCAATCTGCCGTCTCTGCCGTCTCGTTCTCAACTCTCTGCTTCACCATGATACCAAAGACATCTGATACGTGCTCGTTGAGAGCGCCAGATTGGCCTTTATAGTTGAGAGGGCTGGTGTAGTCCGTGACGGCGTGGGTCAATTCATGCCCAATCACATCAATGCAGCCGGTAAAGTTTCGTAAGAACTTGTTACCATCGCCAAACACCATCTGCTGCTTGTATGGAAACCAGACTAACATGCCATTTAGCTACAAGATTGCATTGAGCATTGAGAGAGAGGTACTCACAAGCATTTTCGAAGTGATCACCAAAATGAACGGTGCTGACGACTTTCATATTCTTATTGTCGATTGAATTCCAGTTGAAAAACTCCTTGTAGAATTTGAGAACATGACCCACGTTGTCATAGGCCTCATTGACGTCCTCGTCTTCAACTGCAGGTTCTCCTTCGGCACGTTGTTCCTTGCCGGGAAGCCAAGAAGTGCTCTGTGAATGTCTTGCGTCGTACACGGCACGGGAGATTGCCCCTGCGGATTCCCTACGAGCTCTCTCGCGAGCAGCAAGAGCTAGATTCTTTAGCCTGGATCTCATCATGCGAGTCATACAATCTGGGGAGCTATTCTACCTTCCTGAACGGCAGGGATTTTACCCAAGATTTCTTGGAGATGACACAAATCTTTCTTCGCACGAGAGCGAGTCTCCTCGTCAACTGATTCCGAAGTTGCCAGCTGCTTTAGAAGATGCTCGGGAATGAATGGCGAAGTTTGGACGGCGCCTCCTCCTTCCTTTGCTCCGCGAGGCTGTGTGAGGTGTGCTATGTGTTCTTGTCTGGCGGTGCGTACTTCTGTATGAGCGACGAGGGACTGTGCAGCTGCCTTGCGGACGTCTTGGGGGTTTTGGGACGACTCGGAGATTGCGTGGAGGAGGTGGGGTGGAACGATGAAACAAGGACAAGACATTGTGAAGGATCTGGAGTACGGGGCTACGACTGAGCTATAGGGCTTGAGTGCTCTTCGAATCATTGATTCACGATATTGGGTTGAGGATTTGTTCTTGGACCATGTTTGGAATCAATGGGAAGTATTGCCTCTTTTTATACTTGAAGCTTGATACTAACTTCTACCGTTATCTAGGCTCTTGATTAAAACAGTACGGCTTGTATAGACATACTACACGACGCGAGCCACCCTCTCTTAAGTGTGGCTTCTTCAGCCGCATCGCGACACATATTCACGTACTTGAAGTTCAAAGGGTGGCATATACATACTCTTCAGGTACGTCAATGTCAAGGGCTGAAACACCCCCCAAAGTCCACCATGTCTTTGTATCGTCTTGATTGGAATGAAGGCGCTGTACACTTTTCTTTTATATCGCGATGGCCGTATTACTCTTAACTTTTCGTAAGAAACAAGTACAGTCTTTGCGGAATTTACGTTCAACATTTACATCGTCAGTACAGACACCTGCTAAGCTACTCACATAGTCTTATAGGACGAACATTGCGCCGATTTGAACAAGAGAGTCAATAAACGGATCAAATTATTAGAGAGTTAAACAGTTCTTACGCTCAACTACGATTTAGAACCAGCTATTACAGTATCAGTCTATTTTCTCATCCTTCCATTAGTATCCTCTTGTTCTTTATGAGGATCTCTAAACTTTTGGACATGCTAAGAAGCTCTGATCTCAGTTACAAGCACCAGGGTTCAAGCTTAAACGTTTTTAATGCAACGCACGTCCATATTAATTCTTGTATCTTGGGGTTATGTTTTAGTCTCTGGTTATAGACTTTAGGTTGTAAACTTACCGTAGAGAGCTACTTGGAGAGATTCAGGGTAGGGAACTAACTTGGCACCCATTCCTCGTTGAAGCAATTGACACCGACAACATTGCCATGTATTATATTAAACATGGCTTTTCAGCTTCATCCCAAAACAAGATTCATCATATCGACACTCGATACAAAGAATGGATGAAGTCAGTAATTACGTAAATGGCAAGAGCTGAAATGAACATCAGGGTGGTCGCCCATGAGTCGTCCATTTGACAGGAATGAAGGCGCTATGCATTTTGAGTATTTACTTTAATTACAACCTTGACTTTGACGTCTTGCACACCAACTCGATAGACGTCAAGGTAGCATTTAGTAGAAAGTGGCTGCCGCCAACGGCTGGCTGAACACACTTGGCCGTCCAGCTTTGATGCAAGCGTCTTTTTAGAGCCTCTAAAAATGCTTGTTTCAATGTTTCTGATTCGGTAGCTCGATGAGAAGCGACTGCCGGGTGCCATGTTAGATTGAGGCCACTCGTTAACTTGACCAAATTGCCGCTCCACCCTCATACAGGCTGCGAAACTGGCGTTGCTAGCGTGGGGGAAGATGGTTGGATAAAATCATCAGGAAGATGTCAACCGTAAAAAAAAAAGAAACTGTGTGATAAGACCTATGAACAAGAAGTATGAGTTGAAGAGACACAAAAGAAGGAGGGTTATTCACATGTCAGAGGCAAATGTGGAAATGATTGGGCGTTTGCTGGAATGCAAGTAAATGATAAGACGAGCTGAAATATATAGCAGGTAAGAATTCGTCTTGTTGTCATAGACGGGTCTAAAAAGTCTCTTTATCGGAAGCATCCGATTGATCATGTCCAACTAAGGAATATTGGAAAACGTCTAACTAATATTACATGTTTTTGAGTCTTCACTCTTGGTTCACCTTGAGGCCTGCCTCGGCCCACTGCGGCGTCACAGGCTCATGGTTCCCAGAGAATTTTTGACCGTCAAACCAGAGCTCAAATCTCAAGTCTGCGGGCGCAACGATAACGCGGAGATCAAATCTGCAAATGTAAAATTTGTATCCCTTGCGGAACCATATGCCTCTTTTCTGTTTGAGCAGGAGCTGATGCTGTTCAATGCCCTCCAAGTTGCTCTTTACTATGCACAGTTTGGTCACGCCGGCTGTGGTTCAATGGCTCTGTTAGCGGTTGTTTGTTTGAGACTGGAAAGGAAGGATAAAAAAAGAAGAAAGGATAAAAACATACCATGCTTTAAACTCTTTGGGAGAAATGATGGTTCGTTTTGAGAAACCACTATATCTGCGTTCCAGCGTCTTGTCGTGTCGTCTGGTCCAAGACGGTACTCGAACGATTTTACCAGTGGAGTGTTTGGGTCAATCACATCTCCCTTTGACAACGGTCAATAAAGGTAAACCTACAAAGAGTATTTCATGATGCTTGCGTACCTTTTTAATAATCCACTGAATCTGATTTACAGCCCATTTCTTTTTGGGGTTCCACTGGTCTTGCACGACATCTTCGTCAAAGTGTGACGCAGGTGAGTACATTTCTCTCACGATGATGCCGTAGCTGGAGCGAGCAATTCGCGCCGCCAAAACGGGGACGTTTCCTGTGTCCATTCTTTGTTGGTGGTCGAGAAGAAGGCCTCTCACGACGACGAGCTGCGGGTCGTGACATGGCACCACTGCAACTCTCATCGCGTTCATGTGCGGGTAAGTGATGAGTTGCTGCTGTATTTTATCGCGTACATAGGCGGAACTGCCAAGTCCACCAGACAAAATCATGTAGTCCTACAAATTAGTAGTTGGCATTTGGAAGTTCCTATAGTTCCCATTAGAGATTGCAACACTCACCACTTGCTCTGTGTGTCCATGTTCACTCAGCCAGTTTAGCTGCTCCGTTATTCGCTTCATGATGCCATCAATCTGAACGTCAAATAGAGATTGAATCTCGGTCCTACTCTTTGTCAGTCAAATTGCAAACGCCGCTGAAAGAAGTTCTCAGAATACCAACATTGTGAATAGCATCCTGCCATTTTCGACGCCCAGTCCAGCATGACTAAACTCATGCGATACGCCCTCCAATTGAAGCTTGAATACAGGCTGCATATAAACTCTTTCACCAAATTTGTGCTTCAGAATCTTGAAATGGTGGCTCTTGGACAACCGAACAGCGAAATCTTTGGGCAGCTGCGGTCTCATATCGGGATGCCGGGCTAATCTCTCCATAATCAGTCGAACAAATGCTCTGTCAATCAGCGTCGACCCAATGCCGACTCCCTTGACGGCCGATATCTGAACCATCTGGGGGAAATTGGGATCGCATGATGTCACCCGCATCAGCGCCAAATCTGTTGTTCCTCCTCCAGCGTCAACTGTCAGGAACAAGCTGCCGCGGTTGAATGCCACTGGGCTTGTCTTGAGCGTTGCAACAGCAGCAGCTTCAGCCTCGGTGAGATCGACCTGGGCCATGTGCCTCGGCCCTTCTACACCAAAGCCAGCATCTCGTATGATGCCCTTGAAGATGTTGATAATCTCCATACGCGTCCATGTCGTGGGCACGCAGAACAGAAACGTCACAGCCATGTCTGCCCAGCCACCAAAGTGTCGTTTGCCAGTCTGCGTCTCGATAGTCTCTTTCACATGGAGGTATACCTGGTGGAGATATTCTGTGGCAAACATCTGGGCCTGTCTTGGACTCTTTGGAACATTGGAGAATCCGCGTTGCTGAGCTGCGACGAGTGTCTCTTCATCAATGAAGATTTTAAAAAAGTCTCGCCGGGTCTTGCCCGGCATTGTTTCATCGTCATCATCGCATAGGTAGCCCCAAGATGACAAAGTGCCGTCTCCATTGTATATCAGAGTTGTTGGGACTTTGCGCTCTCCTCGATCACCGCTGCCGGGCCAATCATTGACGACCTGGATTGGCGTCTTTGGGGTCAACCATGCAACGCCTTGATGCCATTATCAGTGCCACACACCTCTCACATAGTTATAGCATCCGTTTTTACCTGTATACGTTGTGCCCAAGTCAATTGACACGATAATGTCTGGCTTTTCGGCCATCTTGACATCATTCCCAAGACCTTGGTTCGATGCAACTCTTGTTTGAACACCCATCGCCAGCCCCCCAAGCTATAATCTCCAAGCTAAAGTACATGTAACGAGTACACCCGTCGGAGCGCCCGTCAATAGCTCGATAGTTGCAATTTATCGTTTAAGAGCAAAATTACGAGGAGCGGCGACTGCAGCTGCAGTGTTACGTTGTTGGTTGTGCTCTGTTTCACTCATCCTTGTTCGGAGATGCATTGGCCTCGAAGAGAACAGCAATTCCTCAGCTGATCTATTCCAGTGAGGTGGAAAGGATCCAAACCCTGGCAAGGAACCCCTGCAAGCTTGGAGGAACGTGGGACTTTAGCGCCAATGATGTGAGCAAACGGCCTCCGCAATCCGCGAATCTTAGTTGGCCGTTGATCCGCGACTAGCTTGTGGATCGCTCTCTCGTTGTGTTGATATCCGCAGCGGCTCATGGCGTTGATTCCGTTGGATACGGGTTTTCTGACTGATGATGAATATGTTCTGGTTTAATGCATAGCATCCAAATACGAGATACAGGAAGAATCAGCACATGGCTGGCGGTTCTTTATCTTTGGGCGTTCCATATAGCAGTCCATCATCTGGTCCAAGGCTCTTTTGAAACAGACCCCGTGTGTTTGTTCACGCTTGGATTCCATCATGTCGACCACTCCACCGTTTGACTGCTCTGCTGCCCAAGGGACAACACTTACTTGGTTTCCTTGTCCCACCACAGGCAACACGAAGCAGACAACAACAACCACCAGCACCAGCACCAGCACCACTCCCACATCACCATCTTCTAGTACGACACCTACGACTCAATCTACTGATACGACTTCTACAAGTCCGGCTCCAACCAGACCAGATGGCACAACGGGTATTCCTTCTGATACTTCTACCAGTGTGAAGAACACTTCCACTGCTGTCGCGAACCCAGATTCAAGCGTTACCAACTCTCTTCCTGCATCTTCACAGACAGCGTTGCCTCTTCATCAGCATGCATCTCTCTCTACAGGTGCCACCGCTGGAATTGCAGTTGGATGCGCTGCTGCCGGCCTCATCATTGGCCTTCTTGCCGCCCTTTTACTGTTCCGCCGCCGAAAAAGCAAAGGCGTCACAGACATAACCCGCGCGCCCATTCTTGTTGAGTCGAAAGAGCCTCCATCCACGGACAACATTGACGGTATTGGATCTGTTGCTGGTGTCCAGCTGGGCCAATTCCTCCTTGATGGAGCTCCGGACCAGGAAATTGTCAGCGAGTTACAAGCTTTGAGCGAGCTCATCCGTCAGCATGTGGAAGACTACTACACTCTCCAGCCAGTGGACGTCAGTGTCGGAACATTGTCGCAATCGCTCCAAAATCTCGGATTGGGAGCAAATGGTTCAGGATTGACTACAGAGGCAATTGCTACTTTGTGTACCAACAGCTATTCTCGTCAAATTGGCCTGCGCTACGTTATTTCGAATGTCCTTTTTGCAAGCATCGACTTTCACACTCGTAGCAGTTTGTCAATGCTTCCTGGACCAGCCGCTGGGTTGCTTCAGTCTATTCCCGGAGCTGAATATGGTAGCAACAACAATCTAGGTATGTAATCTCCAAGACTTTAACACACAAAGACAAGACTAATGAAGTGCATAGCATTCTCCCAAGCTCTACAGACATGGCGTCACCTGTCCGCTTTCCTCCTCCATCAAAATCGCAGCCAACGAACCTCTTTGCAAGCAGATACCTTTACAATTGCACCCCAGGCTCAATTGGTTACCAATTCTCTAAACAGTTTCTTAAACGCCTTTGTTTTTCCAGGACAAAGCAGTCGGCAAGCAAGTCACCTCCAAGAGGTTGCCATTGAATGCGCAAAGCTTGGCTACGTGCTCTTCTCTCACCCGGTTGATTGGAGATTTATTTTTGAAGAGGCTGGGAATAGGGCGGGCGATGAACGTGCAGTGATAATTTGTCCCGGCTTGGAAAAGTGTAGCGACCGTGACGGAAATCCTTGTCGGCCTCCCCGAAGAGTTGCAGCCCCAGTTGAGGCAGGTCTCTAATCTGGGGATCCAAAGAGACGTCGAGATTGCTGAGTCTCTTGTTCCCATAGAACTATTCTCTTTAGAAGTACTTAATAATACTAGCATCACTACGCGAATCGCGAATCTAAAATGACCCGTCAGCGTGGAACATTGTGATGGCCGTCACTAATGAACAAACTGTCGGGGAACTGGCCCGCTGGAAAGACATCCGCGCAATGCCGAATCACAAGGGAAATCATCAACCCCAGTTTCTCAGCCGCCTCTTTTGTTTGCAAAAATCCCTTGTACGACTTTGTTATCGCCGATTGGGGGCGGTTAGAGTTGCTCGTTTGCACAAATTAACTCGGATAGGTGCATATGTACAGGGATTCATCCGTGGTCTGATTGGTAGCCTCTCCAACTGTACAACGTCGAACCAACATGCATATGCGCGAGCGGAAATATGCAACGGATTCGGAATGCAAAGGATCATTTGGAGGTAGATTTGTGTAGCTCGGAGATTTGCCCCTTTCCAGAAGAGCACAAGCAGATGCTCCTTGAAACTGGCCTCGCCCGTAGAATGATGATGGAAGCAAGATCAAGTGTCTCATATTCCAAGGATCGCCCATAGCGACGGTTCGACTGCCTGGAAACCCCTGTGAATCTCTTTCTGGCTGTCCTTTTCTCCGAAAGGTGATGGGATAGTTGGCCGATCATGTCTAGAAGGAATAGCTCGTTCGTTACACGACTAGCCAATGCACGGTCGGCTCTATTCTCCGTTCCTTATTGTGTCATGGGATTTCCTGTTGGATCCTCTGCCTTTGGCTCAGCTGTTCCCCGCAGTTCTCTCATAGTTACAGATTTCTCGACAACCATTCTCTTTGTTGGGAAAGATGATCAAAGTCTTCTCCTCCATTCGCTCAACTTACCGCGCTGTCAGTGTGGCGATTGATGGCGAAAACATTTCCAATGACATGCGACGCAGCCTCGAGCTTGTGCGCACGTGTAACCAAGACTTACAGGAGCTCATTAAGCTCCGCAATGAGCATCTCCGTTTGCTTGAGAAACAACCGCAGACACTTGAGCGTCTCAACTCAATCATCGAAAAAGTACACAATGGACTGCTCGACGCTTCTCGTATCGTGGAAAAGTATCGACCAGAGCTGCATTCTGGTAAAAAGTCACTACAAACCCAGATAGCATGGGCACATCGGGATTCTCAAGAATTTCAGGCCTTGGGGCCAACAATGAGCCAGCACAATGCGACAATTCTAGCAGAGATTAGCTTCCTTAGAAGTCTGACCATCATCGCCACACAAAACAAACCTGAAGAAGCCAAGGAGATTGAGATTCTTGGAGCAGATGACAAGACACTCTTTAATAACTTGGAGCTTCTAGAAGACTTTATGGGCGATGTATCAGGTACTTGGGTAGCCTGTACGGTGTGTATAGAGTTCTGACTCGTTCTAGGTACTCGAGATTCACCTCCTGCATCACCACCAGCACCGCCACCGCTGCCTGCTGTCCAAGTCAATGCAAGGCCAAGCATGCCCAACCTACTAATCAATCAAGAATACTGTGATCTACCAGAACCTGTGATTCCAAACATAATTCCTCATCAGCAACCAATAGCCAGTCTATTGGCGTCTGAACAAGCAGCAACTCTCCAGACACTAAGTGGGCAGACACTTGAAGATGGCAACCAACGCAACAGTCGAGTTGTCTTGAATCAGGCCGATCACTCCGGATTATCTCTATTATTTAGCGATGAGCTGGATCTAAACTTGGACTCATCACCCAAGGTTCAACCTCAACACTCTCGAGCACAGTCAAGCGACTCGATGAATAAGCCCTCCATACCATCATTTTCGCCATCCTCCGTAAGCGGAGAGACTGTTGATTCAACCCCGCTGACAAGATATTCTCTTGCCTCTAAACCATCTACCTTGTCTGTAAGCTCGATTGGGACGTTTAATCCTCAGAGTCCCGAGTCTTCTTTGAGTCGGCCTCATAATACTTTCACTCCCACCAACGCCACCCACCAATACAACAACACAGTTGGCTTCATTATCCGCAACAACCTCATCATCACAAACTCAACAAGACGCCCGGTCAAGGCCACGAGCCATGTCATTTGCAGAACTCTATGCGAATTTGGCGGACGATTCGGGCCAAGGCGGCCGGCGATACCGTCCGTGGCGACCTTACAAGAATGGGAATGTCTATGAGCTGCAGGGATCGGAATTATCACTAGAGGCGCAACCGTTTGCTCATTCCACCACTTCACTATCACATAGGTCAACTACTTAGTACTCAATTCCTCGCCCACTTGGATCTGTCGCCATTTATTGTCACAGTCACATAATCAAGGCCGTTGCAAATACACATCTTATACCACTAGAACTGCTTTAAACTTAATCTGATGGCTTCTTTAGCTAGCTGTAGTATTAATATTAAAAAAGAAGTCTTGGAAAGGCCAATAATATACAACTGGCAACATTTTATTAATGGACATTGCTACAGAGTATGACGGATCTATCTACCTAACAACTCAAACCTGGTGACAAACTCAAACCTAGAAGCACGATTAAGCGCCACTGGCAACGTTAAATATGCAGTAGTCAATGTTCTTGTTGTTGTTCGTGCCTCCATTGTTGAGAGCATAAGTGGGAAAGTTGTACGACGTTCCACTGGCACCCAGAACAGCGAAACTGAGGATAAAGACCATGACCTGTGTACCGCCGTCCATTGCGGCCGAGATGAGGTAGTTGTACTTGATGAAAAGGGCAGGGTGGTAGCGACGGAGGTAGAATTGAGCAAAGATTCCGAAACCAAAGAACATGAGCAGCGACGAGTTGACGCCGACGCAAAGCACACCAGCGTACCAGATAATTATGGAAGTGTTGACGTCTCTGAAAATCTCGCGCTTCGTCAGCTTCCACGCCAACCAGAACGGGATGGGCGCCGCGAAGCCCAGCAGATATGCCAACGTAACCCATTGGTAGCGGTTACCAACCGAGAACATGTCCTTGGCCAGGGACCAGGCCACGGCGAGAGTGTTGTAGCCTTGGACGTTTTGGCCTGACCAGATGTTGGTTCCATCAATAGACAGCAGAGTCTCCGTCTGGTTGTCTACAATGCTCACCATCATCACGTAGTCCATGATGGCGCCAATTACGGTACCAAGCATCTGAGCAAAGAAGGTGGCCTTGGGTGGCAAATGTGCCAGTTGGGCCAACTTTAGATCTCGAAGCAGCCACTGGCCTTGCTGAATGCCGTTGAAACCAAAGACAGTGAAGTACATGTTGGCCAATGGCTTTCCCGGCAGCAGATAGCCGCCCAGCATCTGAATCACAGGCTGTTGGTTGAATTGGAATCCAGTGAGCCCCATCTGAGCGCCAAAGAAGAGGATGAAGAGCGCGGCAAAGATATTCGACACTATGAATCCCCACCAAGGCAGCGTGGACTTGATTGCGTACAGTGTGGCAATACCGATCACGAAGGATAAGATGAGAACGATTCCGTACCACCAATTTGGCACTTCGGCGTATCCGTTTTGCATCATCAACTTGTAGTGCGGATCCATCTCTTCGTCTGCTAAGACAAGTTGTCGTCGAACTTCTGCGTCATTGTCTTCGCTCTTCTTCCAGAAGGTATATGTTGATGGCTTGGCAAGCTTCTTGAAGTTGGATGGGCGTAAGAATTCCCAGCCATTCTTGATATCGTCGTAATTCCACAAGAGCATATGAACAATCGCAGCTGTGATGCCGAGATTGGTGGTGAGGAGATAGACCACGTATGTTCCAGAGAGATGAGGGAACCCTTGGTTGGCAACAAGAGTGCTGTTGATGGTGTTGTCGTGGTTTAGAACAGCTGTGAGATTGTACTCGACAAAGTTGGTTGCGTTGGATGAGCTGTCGTATAGTAATTGGGATAGAAAAGGGAAATCTGCAGACTGCCACACGTTTCCGTAGTAAATGCCCATGAAGAGCACAATACATATCAAGTATCCGACAAAGCTGTTGACTAGTGTATATAGAGGAAACCAGAGAGGTGAATTCAATCCCGCAATGTAGTTCCAGTCGAAACAGAGACCGAGAAAACCGAGACCCTCGTTGTTCTGTGCTCCTCCAAACAAGTTGGTAAACACCAAGCTATCCTGCCGAGCCAGGAATGGAATCGAGATGCCCTGGAAAATGGGGGCGATCCATAGCGGGATAATCTCCCAAAAGAAGGCGCCGCTAAAGACGTAAGAGAAATACTTGAGACGCTGCTTTGTCTCAGCTTTGTCGCGATGTAAAGTCTCGAGCAACGTGTTGACGGGAATATTAATCGGCCAAAGCATCTTGGCTGGCTGCACAAGCACTGTTCGAAGGAGTCCCGCTATGCCGTATGCCAGAAACTGTGAGGCGATGACAAGGAAGATGGCGGCACCATGATTTGGGTTCGATCCGTAATAGAGTCGCTGGGCTGCGAGGATTTGCGTCGCCACCGCAGATGTCGAGCCCGCTGATCCCATGATTACCATGAAAGCGTGCTCTTTGGAGTTGAACTCGGCGGGATTAAGGAAACGGCATATCCGAGATACGATGCCATTGCCCTCAGGTCGTGGGATGAGTTGAAACGGCAGCGCGAGGATGTATGCAATCACCGTTAAAAACACCACCGAGACATAGATGACTTGAGGCTTGAAGTAGAATATTTCCTGCAGCACAGATGAGAAGATGCAGAGGATGAGACCTAAAGGTAGGTTGTGTTGTTAATTGCAATTCAGATGTTAATAAGTTCGATGAGAACTTGATATATAACTCACCAATAACAATGGCGCGAAATGTCCACGGAGTATCATTTGGGTTGTTCGTCGACATTTAGAACAGTGAGTAATCAGGTCCTTTGCATTGTCGATGATGGTGACCTCGCCAAAGCGATTCTCTTTCCTGACGTCGTAGTCGCCATCGTTTTCATCGTCGATGATGCTAATGGTCCTCTCGATATCTGAGTTCAAACCAACCTTCTTCTCGTCGCTTGTAGTTTGGATCTCCGTCTTTTCCCGAATTTCTTCGTCCTGCTCCGGACGCCTGCTATCAGGAGTGATGTGATCCTGTTCGCTAGCCATGTTGCTAGGATTGATCCCCGGCCAATCAACCTTTCACAAGAGACGTGAGAGAAGATGGCACCATGCAAACTCCCAAAGCATCTCTGAAGAGAGTAGCCATTTCTTGGGAATCAATGTGACTTTAAACGACTTACACAACTGCACGCAGTATCAAGGCACGAGGTAAGATGTGGAGTAGCAAAAGTTCCGATGGCCAGGACTGATTGCCTGAAATGGTAGGAGGGGTGCAGCGACTAAATACGAATTATACGAAGAGGGTCCTTTTTTCAACTCTGTCGGCATCCAAAGTCCAATTGCTTCATCTTCATTCGCTAGTTTCTAGAATGAATCGCTGATCCGGCAATAACTAGGGCTTAAGGCGGCCGGTTACCCGTTGAAAATGGAGTGTAGCAATGCCAGTGGTTAGATAACGGATAGACGACCCGTGCTGAGAAGATAGGACACAAGAGAATCAACCGCAGAACTAAAGTATAGGACTCAATAATACGGGTTATTTAATAAAGGCCGTTTATATCCTATCTCATTATCAACTTGAAACAACATGTTCTGTTCCAACTTGTTATATATAGTGTATCAGGCCTGGAAAATAAGTTCTTGAGTTGCTCGCCACAAGGACGCGATCGATCAACTGTTCCCAGCTTATCCTTTGTGGAGACGTAGCCACTCAATAACCGGGCAATCTCTGTTCCAAAAGAGAAAGAGAGAGCAAAAGTGCCACCACTCCACCACAGGGTCTTTTAAGCTTCCCTCCTACATCTACAGGTACCCCACCTTTTAGGTGCCTAGTTACCAAAAACCCTTACTCTGTTTAACTAGCTATTAGATAAAACAACCTCGCTTTTTACTTTTACAGTTTTATCTAGGGCCTTTGGAGAAATAGAAATATTTATAAACCCTTTAGACTCTTAAAATAAATTAAACTTTATTACCCTTAGATTTATAATAGCCCTTTAGCTTTAGAAAAAAGTAACCCCCTTTAACTTAAAAATAAAAAAGATTATAGTTTTTTTTTTTTATCTTTAAAGAAAAAAAAATATTTTTAAAAAAGTTTTTAAAGTAAATAAAATACTTTTACTTAATTTTAATAAAGTAAGACTAAATATAATAATAATAATAACTATAGTATAAATAGCCTTAAGAAATTTTATTACTTTTATTTTTAATAATATAAAAAAAATTATTAACTTAAATAAAAAGGGGAAACCCTTTACTAAAAATAAAATTATAAACTAAATTAATAAAATTAATATATAATAATAAGCTAAATAAAATATAATCTTAAATATAACTATAGCTATTAACTTCTGCCTATTATAATATATCTCCTAGCTCTCTTTAGCAGTAGTAAAATAAATTTACTTATACTTAAATACTATTTTTAAAAACTTTATTACCTTTTATATTAACCCTAAGGGGAGGCCTAAAGACCTTAAGAAATTAGGTAGTAAAAAAAAAGCTACTTAATTAACTAAAATAATATTAACTAATATATTTTATAATAAAAAAAATAAATTAAATATTACTAAGTCTTTTACTATAGCAAAAGCCCTTATACCTATTAAAAAAGTAAGCTAAAAGACCCCTAGGGTTACGTAAATATAAATTATATTATAAAAAAATATTTATAATAAAAACCCTTAGAAGGGAATTAATAACCTAAAGTATTTTTTTATAAGTAGTAGAAGGCTAGCCCCTATTATTAATAAAAAAAGATATAAATAAATTTAATAAACTTAAGAAAAGCCTTAATAACTATATTTTTATTTAAGTCCCCCTAAACTATATATAAAAAAAGCTATTAGCTATTAGGGTTAAATAAAAAATTAATTAAGATCTTAAAGCTTATAAATAAGAATATTACTTATTTTTAAAAGGTTTAATTAAGCTTTACCCTTAGAGGTAAAAATTAAAATATTAAAAATAAAATTATTATACTTTAGCTAATAGTAAAAAATAATAATTTAAAAATTAAAAAAGTATATTTATAAAAGGTTTTTCTTATATATAATATATTAAAGATATATAATTAATAT
>MDJU01000675.1:0-16940 GCA_001721665.1 Trichoderma pleuroti
ATTTTTAATAAAAGATTTTCTTTTTTTATTTAAGTTAATAATTTTTTTTATATTATTAAAAATAAAAATAATAAAACTTCTTAAAGTTATTTATATTATAATTACTATTATATTTAATTTTATTTTATTAAAGTTAAGTAAAGGTATTTTATTTATATTAAAAGCTTTTCTAAAGTATTTTTTTTTAAAAAGTAAAAAAAAAAATTATAATTTTTTTATTTTTAAGCTAAAAAGGGTTATTTTTTTTCTAAGGCTAAAGAGCTATTATAAGTTTAAGAGTAATAAAGTTTATTTTATTCTAAGTATTTAAAGAGTTAGTATATATTACTATCTCTCTAAAGTACTTAAATAAAATTATAAAAAAGAAGATTAAATTTATTTTATTTAATAGCTAGTTAAACCAGTGGAAGTTTTTTAGTGGTTAGGCACCTAAAAGGTAGGGTACCTGTAGGTGTAGGAGGGAAGCTTGCTGATACTATAGTTCAAACCCCTAATGCATTTAGCTAATTGGCATACACGTCACTTTGATGTAGTATTGGACTACAGGTTGTCTGACTCCGTATATTCCTGCCGAGGTGGTATTCGGGTGTCAGCTAGAACCGCCTGCATAGGTGGAATTTGCCCATTGGCCTCACCCCTGACAAACGTGCATGACGCGGAGTTAGGCTTCATTTGCAAGGATCAGCGACTAAAATCCGTTGGATGGCATTTGACTATTGGCTCTTGGTTGATTAGGCTGATAAGCAAGAGTAGAGAGAGAAAGAGGAGGAAAAGAAGTAAGAAAAATGAGAAGAAGAGGAAGAAGAAGAGGGAGATGGTAGTTGTAGAAGAAGAAGAAGAAGATAGTAGGAGGCTTATATGGAACAGTCATGGTCGATCAACTATAAAAGCTTTAATTACTAAATTCAGTAGAAATCTCTAGTTTATGGTAGAGATCAACATCCGTCTTTACCGATTCAAGCTTCTGTCCGATCCGAGATACTGCATCTTTGCCCAACGGTAGCCTCAAGATTTGCCCCTTTAAATGGCCCGCCGCTCCTTGACCAGTAACCACCTGAAATATAATCTCCACTGCTTTTTTCCGGGTCACCCGGCTGTTTGCCAAGAGAATCATGAAACTTGTTTAGGACGGTGTCGACTGGTGTACCCTCATACCCTTCACCTGCTGGGACCTTCCTCAAAACGCTCGCGTGCCAAAAGTTTGTACGAAACGCCCCTGGCTCGACAATGAGAACTGAGATGCCGAAACTGCGGACCTCTTTCGCCAGAGCCTCGCTTAGACCTTCAATGCCAAACTTGCTCCCAGCGTATAGACCGCAACTAGGTAGCGCATCTTGGCCTGCAACGCTACTGATGTTGACAATAGTTCCGAGGCGGCGTGCTCTCATTCCGGGTAGCACGGCCTGAATGGTAAAGAGTGGTCCAAAGACATTCGTTCGGAACTGATTGGCGGCATCGTCTTCGCTATTACGCGCCATGTAAGCTTTTAATCACTAATTGTATTATAACAACACATACGTAAAGTATTCGACTGGTCCCAAAGTCGAGTAGCCGGCATTGTTTATGAGGAAGTCGATTCTGCCATAAATCTTCTCTGCTGCTCGCACTTTCTCAATAATGCTATCTCGGGGTTCAGTCATGTCAAGCTCGATGACATTGCCACTTGCTTGTTCGATGGAGCGGACGGCGTCAGCTGAATGCTGCTTATTCCGGACAGTGCCAATGACTTTATGTCCAGCATGAAGGGCTCGAAGGCTAAGGAGGAGTCCGAAACCGTGTGAGGTGCCGGTAATGAACCACACGGGAGGAGACATTTTTGAGTTGTAATTTTTCACTGTCTGACAATGACTGATAATCGGATGTATTCCAAGGCTCGTAATCTTGAAGTCTTGGAGTATAAGGCTGCGTACACAATGGGCGCTCGATGGACATATTTATATATTTCTGATGCACGATTTTTGTTTCAAAGATTCCATACAACTTTTAGTGCTGCAAAGAATGTCGTCGACAATTAGTCATTGTAGCTCTTTGTCTGCTGAGGTACCGGCAAGCGACGTAAATTGTAGCGAATAAGATGTGGTGTATCGTATATGCAGCTTATTGTAAGTGGGGGCGCCCTAATTTGCACTGTTCCCCGGAGTTGAATCGTTTAGCAGCCGGCCTATATCCTCCTGATGAATATATTTCTAGGGTACTGACTGACTCGGTATGAATCAATTGACTTTACTCTTCAAAAGAGTAGTGTATGTAATTTTAAATAACATTAATAATACTATGCCATATTTCTGTATTTGCGCAGTCTAGCCAATGGGGTTGAACATATCGTATACGCAAAGTCTGAAAGAATGTCTTTCTCAACTTTATGTAGTAAAAAAAAAAGTATGATACAAATATATCATTAATCAAGCTTAGAAATCAATTGTTAGAGCAATCCACAAAGTATGTGATTCTTACAAATCCAGCATTCAGTATGTAAGCCTATGTTGTGGAAATGTTTGTGAACTTGGGAAGAACATTTGGTCCAATTCATCTCTATAGACTTCCGATTGTGTATAAATGAGGGGTGCCGCATCCAATCTTAAACTTATATGAGAACACCCGCTCTACTAATATTCGTCTTTGCACTTCTATCTAAAGCAATCAATATGGAACCGCCCAATGTCAGGCCGGTAAAACTGGATTTTACTCGACATGTGCCGCATATGCTTGATCTTATTAAAGGAACTCACCTTCCATCTATTGAACTTCGGACTGCTAAAATGGGTCCGAACAATACCTTCTTAACGGGGATGCCATTACCTATACTTCAACAACTGCAGAATGAATGGACTACCAGTTTTGATTGGGAAAAAGAGCAGAACTCTATCAACAAGTAGGGCCCAGCATAACACTCACTCTTATACACAAATCATACTAACTGATTCTGTAGATACCACCAATTCATTGCAAAAATTGATGGACAAGATGTGCACTTTGTTCATGAGAAATCTGAAGATCCTAACGCTATACCAATCATTCTACTACATGGGTGGCCGGGTTCTTTCCTAGAGATGCTACCTCTAGTTGATCTGCTTGTCTGGGACAATTCAGCAAAAGCATCCAAACATACCTCTTTCGATGTTGTGATTCCCTCTCTGCCGGGATTCGCACTCTCATCACCCGCACCTGATGACTGGACAACGTCTGACACCGCTGACATATTCAATAAACTCATGACAGAAGTTTTGGGCTATAAGACATATGCAGTACACGGGACTGACTGGGGATGTGTCGTGGGGTACGACTTATACGACCGATTCAACAAAACCGTTCGGGCGACACACCTGACCTTTTTGCCATTTACTCCGCTAGATACAGAGCAGCTAGCCGCTGCGAATATCACACTATCTCCAGAGGAGGTTGTCCAGGAAAATAGGTATCTCGAGTGGGCAGCCACAGGAAATGCATATTTCTCTGAACAGGCCACAAAGGTATGAACAATGCTCCACCTATCGAGTGCATCGAGCTTTCTAACTAGTATATTGTAGCCGAATACAATTGGTCTCTCCTTGTATGACAACCCCGTTGGTCAGCTGGCATGGATTGCGGAAAAGATGATTTCATGTAAGTGATGACCTTTTATTTCGCTGTTGTCTGCCATCATGATGTAGAATATTAATGCAATATACAGGGTCTGACCCACGACAAGGGACGGGACCGTCTCTTATTACACACAACGAAATTCTTCGACATGTGTCATTATACTATCTTTCGCAGTCGTTCATCTCTTCTGTTTATATATACTACCAGAATCCCAACGGCTTTACAACGAATTATACAAAAGCAAAGACGGATGCACCTCTGTTGTTTAGCAACTTTCAGTATAATGTGTTCTTCTGGCCAAAGGCACTAGTTGAAACAGTCGGGAATCTTGTCGATTATTCATGTAAGGAATCTTGGCTTTGTCGTTTGATCGAAACGGGAGTTGCTAATCATATTATAGCCCAAGAGTTTGGCGGTCATTTCCCCAGCCTAGATAATCCGCCGGCATTGGCTGATGATATCAGAAAGATTGGAAAATACTGGCATTCTCACAGCAGTTGATATGGCTGTCGATTTATAGAGTAGGCAGCAACAATCCGATACCATTCAGAGGGTCCGCCAGGATTCAGTATACGAGAGATCCTGCCTTTATATTTTATTTTAGATTACCGAGACATTATTAATATACTTTACCATGCCTTTATCTATTTTTCAATTGACCTGTGAGGATTTGTTTGCTATGTCTATGGTCCTTTTCTCTTATCCTCTCTTCCGAGCGACTTCACCTTGCTACGCACTCTATAAAGGTATAGTAGAGTGGTATTAGTCAAGGTAAATATTAGGGGGTTTGGAATAGAATCCGGCGAAAGTCCATTACTATAATCACTACTTGGTTTACAGATTGACGCGTTTTGCCGGAGTAAATCATTGAGTATACTGGATTTTATCTTGCATAAGAGTACATCATTCATGCTAACTGATGGCTTCTATCGCCATCTCGACCACTTTTTGAATCGCAGTGTCGTCCCAGGAACCACCATAGACCTTGTTTACTTCATAAAGTAGCGCGCCTGCCTTATTCTTGACAGAGGAATCCCCACAGCAAACTGCAATGAAGTATAATGGACCGACGATATCTGCATCATGGGCAAAGCCAAAATTTAGCTTCTTGAATGGTGTGCCAGCAGCGTATGGGCGAATAAGGGTGGCGAGGGCGTCGAGTTGTTGCCGCAGCTCATCAAGTGTCGGGAATTCCGGAAAGTTGAGTCTCATAGAATCGAGAAGGTGACAGCCATCCATCCGTTCCAAGAGGATTTTCGCGCAGCAGATACGCAACTGATCCAACTGAATACAGAAGAAGTTATTTCTGCCTGGCCCTGGGGCATCTGGCGCCTCAGGAAGTGTTTGGAAAAGGGTCTCCAGTTTGATAGCTCGCATAACGAGCGTTTGCTGCTGTTTTTGCTCTTCAGGCTGTGACCAAAATGTTACATCACCGAGGTGAGCAGAAGTCTCATGGGAGCGACTCATGATGTCTCTAAAGTAGCTGACCGCATGGAAATGCGCTTCTTCCGCATTGTGTAGGGCTTCCATGTCTGAACCATCATAGAATCTCCGCAAATTGTAGGCCTTCATTGCAACGACGGGTCGAAAGCTAGGTGAGAAGAAGCAGCCAAACATTTCGATCCTGCCGAATACCTTGATTGTGTCCTGCAATTCGGCTTTTGTTTGCCCTGCCTCTGTTGTTGGACTATGAAGGAAGCGAAACAAATAGGGTGGTAGGCCATCGATAATATTCTGTCCACTCTTAAGATGTGTGTAGGCAGCAATACGATTGCCTCGTAAAATCTCCAGGCAGATGAAAGAGAGGCAGCAGATGAGGATGAAGATAACGCCATCTTGACTTTGCTCACCGGTATGTTTCTGTAGTTGAGACATGGACTTGATATACTGCTCGGTGGTAAGTATATTCCACCTTCCAAGGGTGCCGCCACGATTGGCCGCGGAATTAGACAACTGAAGAAATTGGTAGGCCGATCCAAGGGCAATCATGGCGTGCTTTACGGCAGCTTCATGATGACTAACTTGCGGGCACACCCGGCTGAAGAAGGGAATAAACGGACATTCAAGGCCAGACGTTCCGTCAGAGGTTGCTGCAATTCTGAAAGTGTGGAAAAGCAGCCGCTCTGTATGAGTTGCATCGATATCAGCTGCAATAGGTCTCCATAGCTGCTGATTTGGCTGTGACTGCACTTTGGGAGTGTTTGGTATCCGCAGGGTGTCCGGTTCAGTTTGCTCCGATTCATCCTCATAGCCATCGCAAATAAACCCTGCTGAGCTACATTTCAGGCATGTTGGCTTCTCCTCTCCACACTTGAGCCGGCGTTTTCTATGCAAGGGTGAGCCAATGAAAACAGCAGTTGCGTAAATGCTTACTTGCTATGTAATGGTTGATGGTTAGTCAAATATTAGGCAATTTAAGGATAATTATAGAGCTTCAGGGTAATAAAATGAACCTTACCACGTTCTACAACCTGTCCGCACTTTGGGCTTGCTTGCCCTTGTCCGCCGCTCTAAATACCCCTCATGGCTTGGTTCATGCTGTACACGCGGCCCTCGTCCCATTGGGTTACTTTCTAAAGAAGAGATGAAAGATTGTTATCACAGAGAATCATGTGGTATTCTTTTCAAGTTCTTGCCAAGTCAGAAGCGAAGTAGAGTTGGAGTCGGAGGAGCGGATGGAAGTTGGGCGTTTATAGTATAATTCCCCGAATCTCACCAAAAGTGGAGAGCAGGTCACTTCAGCCGCCTTAGTTTGCATATACGGTACGACTGATCCGATTCGCTGGATGCCTGTTTGGAGTACCATTAGGGGTAAGCCATGCGGGTCAAAAAGACTCATAATGACACCCTTGGACGGATCGCAATCTAGCAACGCAAGCGGCCCTGTTGAATCTAGACCCTCTGGTAACATCGTCGCTTACAAAACTAACTGTCCATAAGGTAGCACCGAATGTAATAGCAAACTTGGTAAATTCTACTAAACTTACAGCCTACCTACTATTCCCGGCAAGGTATACAAAGCATGATCAATGGAAAGCCATAGGTGGAAAAAAGTTTTCTCTTACAGTACATGTAATTTCCATAGCGCAAAAGTGATGACATTCGGAGTACTAGCTCAAAAAATACATGTGGTTCAACCCGCAATCCCGGCCTCCAAAAGGTGGTGCGAGAATCCCATCGCCATGCGTATTCCCTCGCTGGTGATGGGTATCCCCCTCCTCACAGCCACTATCTGAGTAATATTCATAATGTTCTTGATCTGTCTCCCGTTCAGTGGGAATTCGGCCAGTCCTTCGAGCTCGTCTTCTGCAACGTCGACTGTCACCTTTCCACTAGCGGCAGAGCGAGCCATGAAGCTCCTCCAGAGAATTCTTCGCGTATCAGCATCTAAATTGGGATAGTCCAAGTAAAAATGAATCCTGCTTTTAAAGGCTGGGTCAAAGCTCGCATGACGATTGGTGGTCAGGATTAAGATACCCTGGTAATACTCCAGCCGTCTCAAAAATATGGACGTGATAGCATTGCGGGCCAGGTTAGTGTTGTCTCGTTCAACAAGGAACACGTCAGCTTCATCCAGGAGCACGACAGCATGCCACGCCTCAGCAAGCTCCATGAGGGTGTCAAGTGCTCTCTGCACAGTCTCCGGCTGTGCACCAAGTTCGCCAGAAGAGATCATGTAAAGTGGTCTCCGGGCTATCTCCGCCACAGCTTCTGCAGTGAGCGTTTTGCCCACGCCTGGCGGGCCGGCCAAGAGACCAACTAACCCTCTGCCTTTATCGCGGACAAAATCGTCGAAGCCGCTTGAGGAATGTGACTCTACGAGGGCGCGCATGAATTGCTTTTGGTCATCTGAAATCACTAACTCGTTCAGAATGTCGTCGTTCCATTCGACATCTTGGAGTTTTGATACAGCGAACGCTCCTTAAAACATGTCAGATCAATAAAAAGAAAAGAAGCTCAGTGCACTAACCCCAAATCTTGTCCCCAAGACTAAACCCATAGAGCATGGGGTTCACGAGCAATTTCTGATCGTCGGTGAGGTCTGGCAAGGACCGACTGATGTGTGGAACGAATCTGTTGTTTGGCTGGACTCGATTGAGCGTTGTAGGATCAAGAACAATTCGGCCGTGAGACTTGAAGTATATGTTTAGCCAGTTAGCTACCCGCGGTGTTTCAAAATCGGGAAGAAATGGAGTATAAATGGTAGAAGGATATGCATTACGTTGAATTTAGTACCCTGCAGATTTAAGGGGTCTCGGCTGGCATGGCCCTGGTATTCTTGAATTTGCTGTCCATACAGGCGCAGTACTTTATTCGTCCTCGAGATTAGGGCCTGACGATCTTCATCATAAGTCGGTCGAAGTTTAAATGGCTGATGGTGCAACTGCAATATTAATTTCGAGCTTCGAAAGGCAGGGATTTCGAGCTCAACTGCTGGCGCAAAACCCGTCTTTTCGCCGTTGGAATCAATGTAATCTGCCTTAATTTGAAAGCAACGCGGGTCTCCATTAGAGAAAATTATGAATTTCGTCGATCTAACACGATGCACCAGTTGTTGACCAAATATATCCTGAGAGGTCACGAAGGATCCCGGAGGGAATAGAGTCCAGAGAAGGTCGTATATAATTTCTCCCTGTGGGAGACCTGATAACGTGTCTGCAACATCGGAAAATTCTTCGTCGATAAGGTCTAGGGCGGCTTGAATCTCAAAAATAAGTTCATGGTTAGTGACAGCTGGGGATTGGGCGCGCTCCTTCTCCTGTATGATAGCAAGCTCGTGTCGCCGGTGGTAAATAAACTTCAAGTCACTCCTATTCTAGATATAGAGAAAATGAAAAGGCAGAAATTGTCAGCAATGAGGAGGGTAGGTCATCATTTCTTGAATATTTTGACACTCACTAATTCCTCGTTCGCGTGGAAAGATGGTCCGCCGTCCTCCCGAGTCAGGCTTTTTAGAAGACTGCGAATGAGTTCGCCGTAGATATAGACGATACTTGAACTCGTTTCTCCGTACGATCTCTGGGCATATTTGAAGACGTAATTGTATGTTTTGGGCGTCTCTACCTTGAGAGGTTTCTTGGCCTTTGTCTCTTTCCATGTCCTGTGTACTCTAGGAATTGGTAAATTTACATTAGCAGGGAATGAAATAGCCTAGATTGCCGGCAAATACTTACTCGTCCCAACTATAACCAAGCGAATAAACAACCTTAGTTTTAGCAGTCTCTACAATCACAGTGATTCGTATACCTTCACTTACGTTTGCAGAACACGCATTAGCTTAACTCGGGTGTCCATGGCTTGATTGGGATCCTCGATTTGATCTCCTTCGACTTCTTCTTTCTCTTTGCTTTCTGCCATTTGACGAGCAGTTTCCTGAGACGTAACAGTAAACCCTGTACAAGGTCCCAAAAATAAACCCAAGTTTAACACACCTAAGTCACTATTAGCCATTAAGTAAGACTACCCGAGTGCGCAAGAGACTGAGAATAGGAAGCCAAGGGGCACAGGGACATCATCATGTCTTTTCAGCCAGGTCTTTAAGTAAGTAACTGCCTTATAATGGCCCGCTGTTATATACTAATACCACCCCATGCCGTAGCTAAAAGTATTTCCCTGCGGCTCAACACCATCGGCCCGTTTTATGAAGAAAACATCAACCCTGCTTCCTCCGGTCTGATCTCCATATTTTTTTTTCGTGATGACACTGATATGTACTGGCTCCTTATGGCCTTTGTAGTCACACCAATTTCCACAACCTCACCAACCTCTCACCAATCCCAATCATGGTCCGTAATCATCTAGTTTTTAATGTGCTTGATGTTTTTTTATCTCTCCTAAATTCCTCATTCTTGTTACGTTCAGTCACAAAGTATATGTCTTGGTCTGCCTGGTCTGCCTGGTCTGCCTCATTTGCTACCTCTCTACCACCTCCCTACTACTATGGCTTCCTATTGCTTATCAATTGATCCTACATACTATCCCTATCCTAGCTTGATAGGGGTAGTTGGTACCCTAGTTGCTCAAGTGACCAAGCATCTGCTTGCAGGGTGCGTCGGCATTATCCAACTGAAATAATCGATGGTAAGCCGCAGTGGAACATGGTATGCAGGATATCTGATATCAACGGATGAGGCTGCATCTTTCATTAGCCTCATATGGGCTTTTTCGGACCAGACCACATGATTGAGTTCATTTTTTTCATACCTTACGGGTTATCATACGCATTGACTACACATTCTATAAATATCAACGAATGAAGAAAGAGGGCTTTTGACTTAAGCGATCATACGAACGGGCATCGGCATAGCAATTGCCCCGAGAGAGGGAGGCAACCGTTTCATCTAGCAAGTTGTCTGGTAATGTGGGTTGAGATAGAAAGGCCGAGGCAATTAAATGGAAACAGACATTGCGTTGCACGTTCTCTCCCACCCATGGCTGCCTTATGATTTCGTAACTTCTGTTAAATATATTGCATTCCGACCGTGAAGGCAATACCAAGGTTATTCTACGATTTATAGTTTGGAGAAAAAAAACCTGCTATATTCTTCTTGAGGTACTACTAGCCTTCCACCAGTCATCTTATTCCCATCTTCTTCTTACATGGATATCGCTACCATGAAAGACTACAAATACGACTCATTGCCCCATGGTCCCTCGATTCGCTTGCTGGCTATCTACCCAGCTAAATCTCTTGATGAACCTTTGATCTGCGATGTCAGGGTTATTTCATTAGATGAAAACTACCCAGACTATGTAGCACTCAGTTATACTTGGGGCAATAACAGTACGAATAACAACAACGTTATCAACTATGTACTTTGCAATGGACAAAGGCTAGCCATTACCACAAATTTAAACCAAGCCCTCCGGCGTTTTCGCCAGTTCGGGACTTGCGAGTATATCTGGGCCGATGCTATTTGCATCAACCAGCTGGATAACATGGAGCGCAACGCACAAATTCTTCTCATGAAACGAATCTATCAACAATCCAGAATGACTTTTATATTTCTAGGAGAGCAAGAAGATCAACCTCAAACACCTAATGCAGTTGAGTATCTGGAGGAATGGATATTCCGGTCTCTACGCGCGTTATCTGAGCCGTCCATATCCATTTCGAGTCTTATCCGGTGCTTACACCATGAGGATAATAGGCGAATGTCAGACGAGCTTTTGAAGGATATCTTAAAGTCCGTCGAAATACCACAAAAAGATGACTGGGCCCCATGGATGTCATGGCAAATTCTCCTAGCGCGGCCGTGGTTCAATCGGATATGGGTTATTCAGGAAGCTACTGCAGCACCTGAGCGAACCGTCGTTCAAGTTGGTGCTTTTCGGATGACTTGGAATGACTTGGTGGCCGCAAATACTGCTTCACTCGAATTCCTCTCTGAAAGTGATGTCAATCTTGGATTCTCTCTGGTCGGCGGCTACTACGTCGGAGGACAGAAACTAGATGCGATCGAAGCAATTGACAGGTGGAAGGCGAACCGAGTGAATTTAGAAGCCATGGAGACAATTTCGCAAACCATCCATCCTGAACGTGATCCCCTGGGTGTTTTGCTGGGATCGAGGCGCAGGATGATGAAATCCGATGATGATCCGTCTCCTATGGAGTACTGGGACAGACTCAACAAGATCAACAGCATCTCTAAGCATCTTAAATCTGAGCCCTCAAGCAGTACCAAAAGTCGAAGCAGGGATAGCAGCCTACCAACTGCTACAGATGTCCACGAACAAGGACAAACGGATGCTCAAGATGGAGGCTCTGATGACGATTCGATATCAGAATCAACACCGAAAGCGGCAAAGGGAGGAAATAACGCGGACTGGAGAGATGTATTGAAAGTGACCTCTAAAATACAGTCTCTTCATCTTTTCCAACTTCTAAAACGATGTTGCAACTTTAAGGCTTCGGATCCAAGGGACTATCTCTACGGCTTGCTGGGTCTCGCGACCGACGCAGATATGGCGCCGAAACCAGACTACGCAAAATCCGCGGAGGAGATTTATCGTCAATTTGCCGAGTACTTTGTTTCACAAGGATATGGAATTGACCTGCTATCCATGAGTGACTCGAGAATGAACCTATCCTGGGTTCCGGATTTTGCTGCCCTCGGCCACAATGTCCCTGGTCACGCTCAAGGTTGGGATTTCAGGCACTTTTCTAAATGTACGGCTGGTGGTAGCGCCTTTGGAGATACTCGGTTAAACGGCGGTCGGTTGACTGCGAAGGGTGTTATTATTGACAGTATTGTTGCTCTTGGGCCGCCGTTGCGCTCTAGTTCATACTTTGCTTCTCAGCCCAAATCATTTGATGAGAAAGAAGCATTGAAGAAATTCGAAGCCCATATTACAGAGTGGGATCAAGAAACAACTATGTTTATTCAAAAAGCACATGAATCGGATTTGTTTCAAGGTCAAAGCCAAACAGCACTATCCAGGGTATATAACATAGTCATCTCTGCCGGAAACAAAGCGATCCATCGAGGAGAATCACAATCAATTATTGCCCAATTGGGAACCGGGTCTTACAGTTCAGAAATGAAAGATAACTGGAAAAGAAATATCCGGGATCAGGTTGTTGATAATCTGCAGGGGAGGAGAATTTGCATAACTAAAGGCGGCCTACTAGGGTTGGTCCCCGAGATAAGCAAAGAAGGAGATATTCTGTGTGTTTTTCTTGGGCTGCCTGCTCCTATTGTCGGACGAAAAAGAGGAGATATAATTACTATCATTGGTATATCATATGTCCATGGCTTGATGAAAGGAGAAGGAATTTCCCGATGTGATGGTAACATACAAGATATTGTTATAGGCTAAAGTAGAATAGTTTTATGGAACACAATACATTATTTCTCCTTGACACAGAGGACACACTGTATAATGGTGAACATTAAAACAATACTTCATGAACCTTTGTCTAGCAGCTATTAACTTGTAGTAGCTGAGGGGTTCTACGTCTTCTCTTTCGTGGATAGCTTAGGTGGAGGCATGGCCAAAGAATGAGAAGCTTCACATCAGCATAAAGAGATGTCAGCTATAATATGATAAAGTGAGCTCCAAAGTCCAAGAGCTTAAAGAAGGTGTTGTAAATAAGATGAGGGAGCGTCAGCAGTATATTAACAAGGCCGACGCGAAATATAAGCAAGCGGGGAAAAAAATAACAGCAATAAAAAAATTGGTCAAGGCTCTTCTTTGCTGCAGTCGGGCTGTAAGAGAAATACCAAATGGCGTGCTTAGTGTGCACTGGAAGGCCTTTTCTAATGATCCATTGCAAATGACGATCGACGCGAATACAGTGCTATTGTCCCTCTTCACAAACTGCATAAGCTGGGAGTGCCCAGGACGCAGTTAAGCTTCTGAGAGATCTTATTTACACGGTCAAGGCCATTGACAACATCTTTAGAGACCGCGTCTGGAGCTGATCAGACCAGATCTTTAGGGGTTTAGTATCGCAAATAGAGTATGGGCTACTACAGAGCAGACCCCTCATGAATCAATGAGGCTGAAGGGAAATTATTCACCGCCATTTCGAAGACATCGGAAGAGGATTGCGAGGGGTAGTCCGGATTGTGGGTGCCTGATCCGATGCCATTGGTAGGAAATATTCCGTGAGGCTCGTATTTGCGGATTCTACGGCGAAAGGTGGTCAGCAAGATGTATTAAAGCTGCTGCGCCAGCAGCTTCGCCCGTGAGCCATAAATCCGAATGGATTCCGTAATTCGTATTGCGGCCAGCATGTTTTTGCCTTAATTTAACTACCTGCTTGGATCAACTGCAACTATGGCATAAGAGGATGAAATGCCAAGATATTATCGGTCGATGCCAAAGATGAATGTTTAATGGCGAGGATATGACGCAGTCAGACTGTGCTTCATAATTCAATCGCGCTCATTCCACATACTGATGCAAAGGCTTTTGTAATTTGTTGCTCTAGGAATAATACATCTTTCATTATTGATATAATACATATGGAGAGCGTCCATCAATTGGAGATTTCCAAAGTCCCTAATCTAATAGGGTGGAAAGTCGGCCTGGGAATCCATCCGCTGACCAATTTGAGGATCTGACATATCGAGCCATCTACAATAATTATTCGTATACCCTTTAAAAATAGACATTAAACAGCAAGGAGTTTGGTACGGCCTGAAAATGGTACCGGTTACGCCAGCATATTGGGGTGATTAATTGCATGGGCTTGTTCACAAGTATTGGTATGCTAAGCCCTAATATTGGTGTATACATATTAAATGCTCATAATCCTTTGAGAATATTAGACAATCAGCTTTCAATATTCGGATCCAGTGATTGGAGGGAAGGTCATGTTTTCATCATGCGCAGTAGATTATCAACTGCCCTTGTATGGCCAAATTTGTACAAGTAAATGCAGCACCGACTTGAGACGGCTTCCTGCCTGCATTCTTCTTCTACCTGGTACCGGTCAGGCATGTCGTATTACTGAAAGTCTTTCCTTCTCTCGAAAATTGAGAATGACTTTCTAGAGGCAATTCGAAATTTGTGAATACGGCTAAGCATAAATTACGTATTATTATAGCAACTGTCGATTACGCAGTCAGTAAGTACATGATGCATTTGACGTATGTCGTATATGCGGAAGGGTATTTTTAATATTTGATGATGTTTTTGTAACTTCTGCCTCACCAACGATAAACAATACTCAATTATCAATCTTATTACGTACAGACTTCTCAGCTTATTCTGCTCAGAGTGGACATGATCTACTCCGTAAGGCTGCCTGAAATCCCCGTCATTCCTTGACATAAAGGTGGCTGAGCCTAGTCATGAGTAGTGGCTCGGCATCAGGCAATATTTTGACTAGTGTTCGGGACGCTGCAGCCTCACCGGAAAAAAGAAGGCAGAATGTACAAGTAGAGAAGTGAGGATCAGCTAGAGGATGGGATCCTGCCAACATGTCCATGCAAGTGCGGAGAAATTGGAAAAAGCTAATCGAGGCGATATTGTGAAGAGGGGGGGAGGGGGGGGCAGGTTCCAGGCAGGAGGGCCAAAGAAGGTATGTAGCTATTTCTAGCTTGTGATGGAAGGCCAACCGCCTCTCACTGGTGTGAAGCTTCATTTAGTGAGCCCAAAGAAGATCATTTCCCCAATCTTTTCTGACAATAAGATCCCCAAGGCTCTATATGCCCTAAATTCTCTTTGCTTAGAAGCCGGCGAAGAAGGTTTCAACCCGCTAGAGCCACTGGGATGTTTTTTTCGGAGGGCACACTCAAGGCTGTTAAGTGTGGCATGCAGCCCATCCTTCGGGATCTCCGTCCAAGGATGGAGCTCAGCTGAGGCGGAATGTTAGAAGAAGTTGGTGGTCCCGATCCTGGTGGCGTCGAGACAATATACAATCGGCTGCCCAGCTTTTGGGAAGAAACAAGTTTCGCTTGAACAATGCGTTGCGATCCGGTGATCATAAAGTTTGGCTTGCAGTAAGACAGGCTTACCGGAAAAGGCCATTGAGAGAGATGTCAAGCTGCTCCGAAGCTCTACGTCATCTGGACATGACATTACCGCGAGGAGAGGGGAGTCCAATAGCTGATGGTTGAGGTAAGTGAAAAAAAAAATTAAAGAGAGAAGCACGCAACTGTAAATTGAAGTGAAGACATCACGACCGTGCTGGTCTAATTTTAAGTGAGCTGAGGAAGCATCCGGCTACACACGGAACACACTGCCTCCGTACAGCGGCTTGTGGCTCACTGCTTGAGTCCCTTAATCAGTAATCCCAGGGCTCTCTTGACAGCTCAGCGGTGCAGTTCTGCGGGCACAGCTGATCCACCCGTCAACGGGGCGGGACGCCGGGAAGCCGGGGCTCCGGGGCTAAACTGACATCGACATGACATCCGCACCGTCCAACAATGACTTGGGCTACTCAAGACGGTAAGCAAGTGCTAGCAGAAGTGAGTTTTACGAGGTAAGCAAGTAGGAGCGTGGCTTATAAAGCCACAGCTTGAGGCGAAGGCAGCTAGTAGGAATTGGAGTCAGCTTATACTATTTATAAGCGCACCGCATGGGCTAGTAATAATAGCTATCCGAAAAAGAAGTTGATGGGCTTGGTAGAATATGCTGCTGGTTACACGATTAAGCCACTTCGTAAAAGTCAAAATGTGTATGGTGTAAACATCTAAATATAGGGTATTCATTTGATAATAGGCATCGAAGCTGAACAAGCCATCTATATAAACAGCTCTTCATCTTCCTCTCCATCGATTCTTCTCACCATCCACTACAACAACAACTACTACTACAACTACAACAACTCTACAAACAACAACTACCATCTCACCACATCTTTTAATCTTAACTCTACTCAATAACTCAAATCGCCATCAAAATGCAGTCCGCTATTGCCTTCACTGTCTCCCTCCTCGCCCTTGTTGCCTCGGCAGCTCCCACCACTCGCACTACTGGCACTGTTCAAGTCCAGTTTGCCAACGATGTCACTGGAGCCAACGGCAACGCTCGTATCCCTCTTGATGGATCCAACATCAACCTTGGACAGGCTTATGGAAACACCAACCTCGAGAAAGACGGCACCCTCTTTGTCACCAGCCTGCAGTTCACTGCCGATTTCCAAAACGTTCAGTGCGTTGTCCTGAAGGATTTCCAGACCAGAGTCGCCTTCATTGCCGACCCCCACCAGGACTTCCAGACCTTCTCTCAGAAGCCCCTGGACTGGCAGAACAACTTCACCATTGCCTGCAACGTCGCTGCTACTTAAGCTTTTTACAGGTCGCCGGGTAGAATGGACAGGTCTTAGGAGGGGCGTCGATTGGGTTTGATTTTTATCTCCTTTGTCAGGGACGGAAGCGATCGGCTTAGCACAAATGGCCGGGGCATATCTAGTGAATACATAACCAAGAATTACATCATTTTAGACGGATAGGATGCATAAGCAATATACAGACATTCATTTCAGAAATTTTTGCCAGTTAGATTAAATTATCAATAAGTTACCCATTGTAATCCAGACAGATGGCTTTAATATAAGCTTTCTTAATATATGCCTTCTTTAACTACTATTCTTAACCAAGCTTCCCTCTTATACCTATAGATACCCTACCTTTTAGGTACCTAACCACTAAAAAACTTCCACTGGTTTAACTAGCTATTAAATAAAATAAATTTAATTTTCTTTTTTTATAATTTTATTTAGGTATTTTAAAAAATAGTAATATATATTAACTTTTTAAATACTTAAAATAAAGTAAACTTTATTATTTTTAAATTTATAATAACTCTTTAGCATTTACGAAAAAAATAACCCCATTAAGCATTAAAAATAAAAAAAGTTATTAATTTTTTTTTTTTAAAAAAAAAATACTTTAAAAAAAATC
>MDJU01000676.1:0-16937 GCA_001721665.1 Trichoderma pleuroti
AGGGGGGCGTTTTTGTGTATAGTGTACAGTAATGGAGCGGATGTAGATACCACGCGTTTAATGTATTATAATGACCTTTGACAAAGAAGAACATAGTATTTCACAGCATGTTTACAAGCATTGTTACCACTGATAGAGAGAGAGAGAGAGAGAGAGAGCTGTGATGAGCTGACTCTTGCTGCTGTCTGAGTGGAAACCCGTTGGCTAATGCCTTTCTCCTAGCTCGACGCCAGTGTGCTAGCCTTTTCTCGAATGTTTCCATGCATAATTTTTCTCTTCTTGTTAACGTTGTCTGTGTAAAATAGCGCCACGCCACTTTTCACGGGTTGAGGGTCCACTCGAAATCATCAGTCGACGATTCTGGACTCTTTTTTTTTTCCCTCAAAGATGATTTCATTTCACTACTGTTGTACTGCTAGACAGCCGATCACGGGAGTCCTATAGCAGCCCTTTTTTTTTTCCTCCTTGATTAAGGTGAAGAAGAAAAAAAAAAGGCTAGAATGGAGTGTGTTCGTATACCCATACTCGTACGCTGTAGATCGAAATACCCGTGCCAAGGGTTGTTATACCCAGTTTTTATCTTCCGTAGCGCGCGCAAAAGAAAGAAAAAAACCAGACGAGAAAATTGTCCGAAAAAAAGGCCCACCCAGACTTGTCGTAGGCCAAGAGGCGAATTGCCGGCGAGCTGCCGAGGGGGGGAACGTGGCCAAGACGGCACCGCCCGGCCGCGCTGTCGGATAGAGCGAGGTACTTGGCGTATGTACTCTGTAGCGGGCCATCTTTTTTGTGGGAATTTTTTTCCTTTGACTTACTCTTCGTATGAAGGGTGGATGCTTTTTAGGTGCCCCTTTTGTCTTATTTTGGGGCGTTTTGCCTCGTTCATGTATCAAGGTGTAATATTGCAATGTCTTTGTTGAAACGTGCCAAAAAAGAAAAGAACATTTCGTACCTGAGTAGGAGGATAGCAAAAAAAGGGAGACGGTGTGCCAGTAAACAGTTTGCAATTACCAGCTTGTCGCGAATCCCCACCGGGCCAGGGGAATGTAAGCAGACAGAGTAGGCGCGAAAATTTCAAGCACAAGAAAAAAAATACACCCGACGCCAAAAAAAAAAAAAGAAAAAGAACTGCTCCGCCATCGAAACTTGTCCTCTTGTTTGATAATAGGGGGGTGAGCCGCTCTAGAATAAGAGCGGCAAAAAGAATGACACCTGAGGGATTCGAACCCTCGCCTATTACTAGACCGCGAAGCAAGTTAAACCTGAACACGGCGCCTTAGACCGCTCGGCCAAAGTGCCTATTTCTGTTGTTGTTTTTTTGTTGGAGGGTGGTGAAGTTAGACATCTACATACAGGGTTAGCAGACGTTGGTGTTGAGACTGGTACACAGTCGGGCTGAATGCCGTGATGATGGGTATGTAAGTACAGAGTCGAGACCTTTCGAGGCGACCAAACTGTTGAGTTGTGACGCAAACAACTTGGGCATACATTCTCACCTGTATAGCAGTGAGTTTGCGGGTTGCCGTGCAAGTCTGTTTTAATTCAATTACCCTTCGAGTTGGTAGCTTCGAGTTAGTAGCCAAGGGACATACATTGTCCATCAAAAAAAGTGTCAATTTGTCCTATTGCCATATCCATCCATCATCCAACCTATTGGCATCTGCCAATCCTGCGCCATGCATAAACAAGACCAAACAGATGGTTTCAAAATGGGAAACCAGCATCAATACCAGGAGGACCACCGCCGCCGCCGCCATTGTCAACATCATCATCATCCTCGTCGTCAATGACTTTGAGCGTGGAAAACCCCCGCTTCTGCCAAGAAACAAGTTTGCCGCGCATTTGGTGACATTTCCAACTCAAATCCGGATGCTCGTGCCCCCCTTGCCCGTCAACTCTGACTTCCACGCGCCAGAGGGAATACCCCGACTGCCGCCCGATGCAAAGGCACGTGGGCCTCACATAGGCCTGCTCTACATCAATGCCAACTCGGCATTCTCCAAGAGACCTTTGTCCGCCGCCGTCGTATTCCAGCAGGAGGCCCTGGCAGATGCCAGAAGCTTTGTCAGTGAACAGTCGGAGGCGTGCGACGTCAGTCAGCGGTGCCCACGACATGCATCCTCCGTGAGCAAAGGGCACCACGCTCTGGCTAAAGGGCAGTCCGAAAGTCCGGCCTGGAGCATGGGTCCCCTTGCCATGTGCGTCCAGTGTGATGACGCTGCCTACCCGTGATAGACCGCAAATAAGGCGCAGTCGGTCGCTTGCCGGCCACAGCATCTGCACGCGCCCGGGATATTGGTTATAATGGATGCCAACCATAACATCGCCAGCCTTCTGAAATCGAAACTGCACAAAGTTAGACCAGACGATGAGACGCTAACAGAAGCATAGATTCTTACCAAGACCTTGAGAGTCGTCTCTGATTCGAACTCAACCCCCAAACAAATCAACCGGTCGGTGTCTGGAAATGGCACATAGTGCCAAAGCCCGGCCCAGCCTTGCGGGTGGAGGATCTTGTCGTATGTTGATTTGGCACAAGGTTCCTCGAGTGTGTGCGCATGCATAAAGTACTGGGGCCCATCAGGCCTGCGTGAAACTTGATGATTTTCCCAGGTCAGGAAAAATGTAATTCCCGTAATCTTTGACACCTCAATGGTGGAGAATTGCGCTACGCTTGTTGGGCTCAGCAGATGCTTTACCACTGGAGGTGAGGGTGTATCCCAGGGAAGAAGATGAATTGCTCTCCCACCCCCAAGGTGTCCTAGGCGGGCTAATCCCGACTACATCATATGACAATGGAAGCATTAGTAGGTGGTTGATTTGGGGCCGTGATTAGTGAATCATGTACCTGAAATTGCACCTCGACGTGCTTTAGCGCTTCTTGACTCTCCACAATGTACAATTCGGCATCCGATGGCTGTGAATACGCCTCGGGCCTTTTGGCAAGCCTCTCGATGCGGCTGATTCCCTGGCAGTCAATGATGATTCGAATGACGGGCGGAAGGACGTCCTCCTCGCTCGCCGGGCCTTGGCCTCGCTCCCAATGAGCAACCTTGGCAATGGGCATGGAGGTTTGCCCATCCAAAGGCTGGCGGCACGCATCGGTGGCTAGCGATACGACAGAGTAATAGCGAGTAAGAGCGCACGGCTGGGTCGCCAACTCTTCCCACACCAGGCGCTTGAGCTCCGTCGGCATCAGCTCCAACTGCGGCATGTTGCATACTATCGCCGCCAGCCGTGTCATGCCCGTAACGTCACATTTGACGCCCAATATGAATTTCGGGGCGCCCTCCCAAGGGCTTCGCCAGCGTCCCGCAAGCAACAGCCGGGGCCCCGCCCCGGCATCCGGGCAGTTGCGTCGGAACAGATTGAAGCATTCGGGGTGGATCGTGGCACCCCCATGGTTGATCTTGCGAGGCCTACCGTAGGAGT
The DNA here is from genome assembly GCA_001721665.1 of Trichoderma pleuroti. NCBI lineage: Eukaryota > Fungi > Ascomycota > Sordariomycetes > Hypocreales > Hypocreaceae > Trichoderma > Trichoderma pleuroti. The sequence goes on from MDJU01000676.1 coordinate 3,430, forward strand.
TCCAGTTGAAGAAGGGCTTGATGACCACCTTCAGGGCAGTCCCATCATATTCGTAATCCTCTACACTAGGCGGAAATTCGGGCGAGCCATCGACTCTGACTGAGCCATCATCCAAGAAGACTGTGTACATTTAACCGATCAGCGAAAACTCCCCACACCAACGGGTCGGACACGGAAGAGGGGAGCAGTTGGCTCGACTTTGACTTACCAGATACAAACGCCTCTCCACTCTTCATCGCCTCCCCACAAGCTCTGCACCATTGCTCAAGACTGACGATGCACCGGTCCGGTTCTGGCTCCCTGCTAGGGACGGTGCCCCCGGGGGATGCAGGGAGGGGATTCGCGCGAATCCATTCGGCCAAGTCGTCGTCCATTTCATCCATGGCTGCCGGTACTTTGTGGAGATGGAATGTTTGATGGTGTCGATGCCTTGATGCTTGTGGTGATCGAGGACTGAGTAAAAGATGACTTGATGGAGGGAAACTTAAAGAGGCCGGGTGCCTGGCCAAGGGCTGCGCTAGGCGGCTCCCAGAGGCTTACCAGAGGCTTATGTCGCTGAATCCGCCGTAGCGCGCTCCACTGAATAAGACACAGCCCGCCGCGTGTCTGTTGTATTGGGCAGATTGGTGCCTGAAGCCCACTCGCGATCTGGATCCGTCTGACAGGGCAGATTGAATTCTTACTATCCATAGACTAATAATATAGGGAGCGGCCATGTGGTAATCCGGCCTCAAGCTTACAGCTCCAGGGCTGCCTTAGTAGTGAAGACGACCCGACCCGATACTAGACGAATCCATACAGTCGTGGTTTGCGGGTACTAGAGGAATATACAGCCATATTACCAAATACCAGAGAAATCCACCCAAGCCACACTACCAAATACCAGAGAAACGTAGCCATAGCAGCATATCTTCAAGGAACCGAGCATCTACTACTTGGGCAAAGGGAAGACTTGATATACCACTGTGAAAATTATAGTAGATGAATGCCTTTCATAACAGTCTCTTTGTGTGGCTGAACCAGCTCTCACCGCCATCACCGCCCGCCACGTTACCATCAGAGCCACCACAGCCAGAGCTACAGCCACAGCCACAGCCACGAGGTAGAAGAACCTGAAGCCTCAATGCCCATGCGGGTGCTACCATGGAACATTTACCTAATGCGTGCAGTTGTCGACTGCCCGACCTCTTATGTTGTAATAACTCCCTAATTTTAGTTGTTGAGAAACGACAACTCCAAAATTTCCGTCAATCAGTTGTTCGAGAGACGGCCTCCCTCGACTATTTCAAGCGACAACTACATCTCACAGACCGTCATTCCAACCCTTCCCACCGGAGTGGCCAGATGCAGATTTTATGTAAATCTACTGCTCTAGCTTTATGCAAATGGTTCAATAATGAGCTTGAAAAATTGAGTCCATATCGACCAGGTACCTTGTGTACAAAATAAACGTGTGCGACAACGTACGCCAGCTCAAGAAACTCGTTTACATATAATTCACAGCCTGCAGACAGTCCGTAGATTGCTTATATGCATATTAGAAGCAAGCCATGTCCTCGGCGAGTGAATGATGGTCATTTTACTAACATATAGATTAGACATAACACGTCCAGTATATTCCATGTTACTCCCTCTTAAGAAGCGAGAGAGCGAATCAAGTCTCCTTTCCAAATGCCGGAAACGGGGGCGCCGTGGTTCCATCGCACGAATACCGCACGACATACTGGCTAAACGTTTCCTCGTTGCTGACAATGACTTGTCCGCTCGGGGTCGTAATGTTAAAGTGGAAGCCTCCGCCGTACTGCGCCTGTCCATAGAAGAAGCGGATGGGCACGTACGAATTGGCCGGAATGTCGAGATTATAGCTAGCACGGCCGGCTATGTGCTGGGGCTGATTGTAGCGGGCCTTGGCTTGAGCATTATCGTCCGTCCAGCCAGAATAGGCGTTTGCACCGGTCCATAGGTAGACGGCGTCGTTTGCATAGGGGATGGAGATGCTATACGTGCCGGCCTCGCAGGCGTAGATGTAGGCGTGGTGGTTCAGGGCAAAGAAGTCGAGAGGAAAGTTTCGGCTGGAATCGTAGATGGGGCCAGTTGTTCCAGAGCCCTGATAGAGACCGCCAACATATGAAGTGGTGCCGACATAGATGGGAGTCGTCTTCTTGTAGGAGTCTGGGTGGAAGGTAGAGTACGTCGTGTCGGTGTTGCGAGCCGAGTTGTTGTAGTACGCCCAGTCAACCCCAAGGTTATTACACGATGGAGGAGGAGTACACTGCGTCGGGCAGCTTGGGGGTGTGATTGTCGGAGTGACGGTGGTGGTAGAGGTTTCTGTCTGGGTGATCGTCTCCGTGTCAGTGACGGTGCAGATCTCCGTCTTGGTCTCCGTCTTGGTGCCCCCGCCCAGAGTAATCATCAACAGGGCCTTCCACGAGGTGACTGTCTTGGTCTCTGTCTGGGTTACTGTTTGGCTTGGGTCACATGTGGGAGTCGGATATGTGCGGGCATCTAGCTGGCCGGCAGGGATGGCGATGGCATGAGCGTTGCCAACACTGGCCATTGCGGCCGAAGCCACGAGGGCCTGGACCAGTGTCTTGTGTACAGCCATGGCAATTGCAAAAGTTGTTGGTTTATAAACTTGGCGGACTGATGAGCTGAGACTAAAGACCGAGTCGACAAGAAAGGTTCTACCAACTATTCCATCTCTATTTATACTCCCATCGCAGCACTGTTACCTGGATGATAGTAGCAGGACTGTAGTAGACCTAACTGCAATCCATGCGGTCATGATCTTATTGCAAAGACCTCATTTGCCGACTTCCCATCGTAATTTTCACACGTTCAATGTCTCGGGATGGAAAAGGGCAAAGCTGCCATGCACTCAACCAGCTGAGTGGCAGGCAGAGACGACGAAAAGCACCGCTGGCCGGCATTTCCACTGGGAGCTGAAATGCACCTGGGCAGAGCTAGCAGCAGGGGTAGCTACATAACAGCGTCGTATTTGTTGTTGAAAGAGGATAAACTCAATCTGTCCCCGGTCATGTCGGTTTTTGGATCATTGATGGCATCGTGACGGCCAATACAGCTGTATATGACGTGGCTGAGGCGTGTCGATCATGGCTGAATGAGATCGAGGTGGAAGTTAGAGTATATGCAGCTTATTTTGTCGGGCGCATCGCAGTGCGCCTCTTGTCATGCCTTTTTCATTGTCTTGTTCATTTTCAGCCAGCCTCTTGCACCTGCATGTCGTCGGAAAATACCACTTTCGGCCCTTGCAGCATTTGGTAGCAGTGGGTAGTTTCCATAATTGCTCACCGACTCAGCCCTTTGACAACAGTGGCACACTTATAGACTCTCTATTGTGAGTTGCTCTTGGGTAATAGTATCAGATTCAGATTCATATATTTCGCTTCGGGTTTGTGTCTCCCAAAGAGATTTCGTCTACTTGCTTTCTCCTACCCGGCAATGGATGATGATAGTAGATGATTGAGTTTAGGTAACGCTTTTGATGTGATCCATTTGAATCCAAAGCCCTGGGTTGCTGGTTGGACTTTTACGCTCCACTCACTCGATCCATGTTTATCTGCTTTTAAGGTTATCAAGCATACCGAGTAAGTAATAGCTCAGCTCCATCTTGTAACTTGCAATTGGTGTATTTGGACATGTCAAGGAGAACACCCAGACGGTTTACTGGAGAACGCAACCCGTTTGGACACAGTCGAATCATGGTTGGTAACACCTAGATACCTAATTAATTGAGTCATCTGCAGCTTCAATGCTTCAACTCAGATAGCCATCATCACATAACAATCCTCGTAGCTTATAGCTGTCAAAGCTCGGTTAGTGCCTTAGCATTTGCCACGCAAAAGGTACGTAGCGGCAAACCGAAAATGGCTATTCCGACATTTTCCCTCAGCCACTGACTAATTCTCGGACGCCGATTGGCTCGGTCGACGCTGTGCGGGTACAGGCACGGCGGTACAGGACGGCAAAAAGATCATGTCATAATCATTCAGGGTTCCTGAGCCGAGCCGAGAAATTGATTTCAAACATCCGCATCTACCCTCCCCACCTTGAACCTCCGGATCCCCATCCTTCCTTTCCCACTCTCCAAGCATGCACGTTCGGGCAGCATCTTTATGATACAAATGATGAACGTCTCCTTCTCTACCAGCCGCGCTGCGCTGCGCCTCAGCCGCTCGTCCTTCCGCCACCTGTGCGCATCCAGAGTGGCCGGCTTTGCGTACCACTCCTATCCGCTGCCGTCCAAAATCCCCGAACCTCCCTCAACAACAACCTGTCCAAGTCATCCCTTGCCCAGCCAGAGGCTCTTCCTCGCGTCCACGAGACACGGCCGCCGCCTCAACACGATGCCGTACCCAAGCCGATGGCCCCGCCGCAGGTTGACGCTCAGTCGCCTTCTCCAACGACCTCCTCAGTTCCTCCATCTCCCAAACCCGCCGAGACCGATGCGCAAAAGACACAGCCTGCTCCCGCTGCCCGACCTCGTTCCAAGCTCCGCGCGCGCAAGGCAGCAATGAAGCTCACACCCGCTGCCGTGGAGCAGCTGCGCGCACTGCTCAACCAGCCCGACCCGAAGCTCATCAAGGTCGGTGTACGGAACCGAGGCTGCAGTGGGCTGGCCTACCAGCTGGAATACGTCGACAAGCCAGGCGCTTTCGATGAGCTGGTGGAGCAAGACGGCGTCAAGGTTTTGATTGATAGCAAGGCGCTCTTCAGCATCATCGGCAGCGAAATGGACTGGGCGGAAGACAAACTGAGTCAGAAGTTTGTGTTTAAGAACCCCAACATCAGTACGTGCTATCCCGTCACATTGATTCATTGGCCGTCTATTTTCTACAAAGTTTAGAGACTAACCAGTAGCAGAGGAGCAATGCGGCTGCGGCGAGTCATTTATGGTCTGAGAGGCCTGTGAAGCTACAAAGGAACAGGACAAGGGCCACGGCTCATGAGAATACTACCAAGGCCAATCTATGGAGAGATTGTACGATGACGACTAGAGTAAAGGAATATCAGGGCGAGGCAAGTCTCTCAAGTAGACTTGCCCCAGCCCAATCCGCAAAAGGGTTTGATTATAATGGTGCCGATACAAGTACGTTACGAGCACGGAGCAAAGATGAAATAGCACTATGGGGGGCATGATACCGGCGTTAGGTTAGAGGCACATAAGGCCATTGATCATATACATGTTGAATTTACTACTCTGAATACTTCTCGGTCTTGTGGTGATGGAATTGAAATAGACCACCTTTTACTTTTGTTACCAAGCTGGACATCGATTATGTTTGTGTCTACATGATTTCAATGCAAGTGTATCATGTACAATTGGATCCTACTGAGGGAACTCTATTGTGAGAATATCCAAACCATATTCGTCGCCACAAGATGAAATTCCATCCATGTACATGTACAGAGCGCCCTTTTACCCGCTGATGTCATCGCAGTTCCGAAGCAATGCCACGTGACCTGGCGTCGAGTGTTGCTTTCAATATCGCGACGCCAACAAACTATTGCGTGTTGCGACAAATAAGTTGACTAGAAATGCCGAATTCACCCGTGCACGTATATATATTCCCTTGAAAACCATCCTGACTCTGATTTATTTCATCTCGATCATCATTTATCCATACTCGAAAGAAGAAAACATTGAAATATACGGAATACCATCTCTACCACACCAAGACACTCGAATCACTTACACGCACAACCACACAAGAATCATCACCATCTCGCACACACAACACAAGCCACCACCACTTTTTCCCATGGCACCCACCATCCAAAAACCCAGCAAACCACCAACCAACACCACAACAATGAAATCTTCCATCCCAAAAAGTCCGAAAAGCCACAAAGCAGCCCAAACCCCTCGATTGCGGCTGTTTGGGCGAGCATGTAGTTTGCGGTGGTTGTTGAGGTTATCTTGACGATTGAACTGGTCCTTTCCACAAAACTCACAGGAGAATCGGTTGGGACCTTCTCCATGGAATCTAGATGATGCATTAGTATTTGTTGCTGTCCGCAATGTAGAGAGGGCTGGGTCATGGTACTCACGTTTGCTTGTGACGCTTGAGGTGCTCGTTCCTCCTGAATGCCTTTTGGCAGTTGGGATAATCACACTTGCACATGGCCTTGCGTACAACGTCGTAAGAGTTGTCGTGAGCCTGCTTCTCGGGCACCTGTCTTGGAACGCCCATCTGGCGCTCAAGGGCGGCTGTCTTCATGCGGGTACGAACCAGGGCGTGCACTGGTGTCCGCGTGGGGACCCTGTTGGGAGACACGGGCTGTCCATGAAGATAATATCGCCCCATGGGGGATTGAGAGTATCGATGAAGGTCCATGGGCTCAACCTCATGGGGGGACTGCACCTTGGGCCTAAAGAAGGAGATTGGGCTGTCGTTGTTGCACGGCCACGAAGGGACACTGTCTGCCATCTCCGAGGGAGAGATGCTGTGTGTAGGTGTCATGATGTAGGGAGCGGGCTGCAGAGGTGCTTCAGTGTAGACCACTGGGCCCGAGGGGGTAATGGAACCGATGGAGTGTGAGGTCATGTTGTTCATGTCGAGGATGTGGTCGTAGGGCATGATGTCGCTCATCTTTCTCAGAGGTGTCGAAGGGGGAAGAGTTCCGTCAGTGGAAGAGAAAGACATACGGTCATGCTCCGCTTTCACGGGACCAAACATGTACTTATGCATGATGGCAGGCGGTGTGAGGTCTCCTTGGCTGCCATATGACTGGTAGCCGTCAAAGTCCAGTCTGAGATCGTTAGGCGTGGAACGACGAGAGATGGGTGTAAAGACCTCGTACGGAGAAGATGAGTTTGAAGAAGCTGAAGAAAAGCTAGCCCCAGGACACGAGATGGTCAGATTGTAATCCTCCATCTCGAATCGGGGGTGGTGGTGGTAAGTCTCCGGCTCGGCGAGTTGCATTTTGGATAATTGTGGTGGTGAGATGAAGAGCGAGCGAGAGAGGAGGAGGCACACAAGAAGAGAGCTGGGAGAAAGTGTGCCAAAGGGGAGCGGAATTTAAAAAAAAAAAAAAAAAAAAAGAGAGTAAACGAAAATAACCAGCTCAATCTTGATACGATGATGGTAAATTAACAGAGGACGTTTTGGATATTGAAGGAGTGTAAGTGTAGAATCCCTTCAATATGGAGAGAGTACTCCAAGAAAAAAAGCAGAACGACCACGACAGGCAAGAAGAGATCGAGTGTGCAAGAACTTGGGAATAGTTGGGAATTCTGATCGGGAATGCTGTGTTATTCCTCGAGGGCGGACGACTGAAGATATAGTATCGTCCTGGAATGAGAGATGGGGATGCTCTTAGCGGGCCTGAGACAAGTCTACCTGTAGATCAATCCCCGAGAAAAAGAGGCTTTAGCAGCAAAGTGACAGAAAGAGACCGAGACACACAAAAAGAAATTGTGGATGCGGTATAGGGTATTGGCAAAAGTCAAGGATAGCTCGATAGATCGAACTTATCGAGATCGTAGGGGGGGGCGTGGTTCAGGACCGAGTCAGGCGAGGGTTAATCACGGACTTTTATCACCGGCTGTACTTTGTAGTTGTAAATGTTTTGGCCATCTCGACTCTTATCCGCTCAAGGCCGGGGGGGTGTGTGAAGGGATACAGGGGGGAAGGGGTCCAATTTGCCCTGGGCTACTTGGTGCTATAGTAGTATGCCCAGAAAGAGAAAACGACAGATAGAATTGCTGGACCTCGGACCCCATGGATGTGCGGTGGCCACTTATACTGCCATGCAGTAGACTCCCGCGTAGCGTAATCTCCCAGACTATCGTGGCCTTGTTTGTGGGGAGAGGGGCCTTGCCGCTTGGCACAGGCGCCCTGTCCAGGCATTTCTGGTGTTGGGAGAGACGTGCAGTACAGGCTGGAGGCTAGACGGATATTGGGCCAAGCTGCCAAAGATGCAGCGACAACAAGAAGAGAACAAAGATGAAGGGAAATGCACATGGGGTCCATACATGTCACGCCAAGCTGGTGTACAGCAGGCAGATGGAACCTGCGATTCAATAACACGCAGGAGATGAGATTAACAGCCCGCCTTTCATGCACTTGCATGCGGCCTGGAGACCAGGGGAGAAGAAGACACGGCCAAAAGAGAGGCCAACCTACCTGCACAAGTCACAGGCCAGCTAGCTGAAAGCTCAGGACGTCCGTCAGCCCGAAAATCAACCCCAGCGTGCGCGAAAAGCAAAGGCATACCCCCAAGACGGCGTCCCGTCATTTTGTCAAGCGATGCCACTAACCCAGCCCGCGGCGAGCAGCTCTGTTGCTAGCAGCAGTAACAGTGCATACTCGTACTCGTAGCAGTACATAGTTGCATGCACCCCTTCCGCAATGCGTAGTAAGAGAGCCACAACCTAGCAGGGGCCCCCTTGTCGCTAGGAAGATCGGATGTGCCTGGTTGGCTGCTGGGGTCTCTGCATGATGATCTACCAATGATAGGCTGGCCGGCATAGCGGACGGATCTCATCTCTCGCCATCATATCAAGCTTGCATATGTGAGTATGGGTATGCTTGCCGTGTGCCGTGTGTGCTGGCTGTTTACCGCTAGTTGAATCAACTTGCAAAATCATGGCCATGGATCCCAAGCCTAGCAAAAGACGGAATACAGCTTCCGTCCGGCACAGTGGCCCATCGGTTGGTGAGTCCACTTCACACAGTCCGTCCTGTCGCTCTGTAAAGCCCACATGGCGGGAGGAAGTAAAACTCCGCCGGAGTCATGGGGAAGAAATTTGATGCTATCCCATGCTTGTGTCAAACTCCAGATGAACTCTCCGCACAAATCACTCCACTCTAATCGGCAATGGTCTGAGCCTCAAGTGGAACGGAGAGACATGTTGGAATGTGGACACGATAAACCACCACAATTTCCTCTGCTCAAACACCGTTCGTACCTAGGTGAGACAGCTTGGATGTACCAATGGTCAAGGCGAATATGCCCAATTGGGTTTGACAGCTAATAAAGTTCAAGTCAAGGTCTTGCTCTGCAAAGGCGTCGAAGATTCAGATAGCGTGTGTGAAGGGTACGAGTATTTGTGGCCATCTTTCTGGGGCCAGCCACAGACAAACTGCCGGCATGGAAAACAGGATTTTGTGTGCCTCTCTCTTCTCTTGGGACATGTGCCTTTGCCACTCGCTTGGGCCGCGTGAGAACGTGACGACTTGGACGACGGCAGCTGCTGTCATATTTTCCCCAGACAATCCCGTATGGGCCGGGGGAAAGGGCCGCGGGTTACAGACAAAGAATCCCGTGTCGACCTGGACGGCCACGCCATGTCGAGACCAGACTTGTCTCTCATCGTAGTGGGCGAACGGCTGGAAAGCGTGCAGCAGAATCAGATCAGGGAAACGAGCATAGCAAAGGATCGCATATGGAGTAGAGTTTGGCGCTTGTTCACGCAGGTCTGACACATCCAGCCCTCTTCATCAGGGCAGGTCACCGGCCAGTTTCGAGGCCCAGAGCCCACTCTCGAAGCCGTCGCCAGTCAGGTACGAGGTGGCCCCAGCTTCTCGCCCGGCGCTCGCCTCCTCCAGTGCACCGTGATGGCTCGATCCATCCACCAAGAGGGCCGGACGCCCACTAGAGATAGAGTTCACGGGTCCCTGCGATTAGCTCATGACGAACCCCGTCCATCGTCTTAGGGCCGAGGGAGCCGCGCCGTGCTTGCACAAGTCAGGGGCAGCTGTCCCGCTAGAGCTTCTATGGCTGACAATGTACAGCGTGACATGGCCATTCTATTAGTACTCGTATCTCGGCATGAGGCGTCAAACGGATTGTGATTGGCGATTTTTAGATATTGCTGGGCATTTGGTACGTCATGTCACTGGCAAAGGCAAGCAATACTAAGGTGAGCGGAGAAGCCTCTGTCTGTTCTGTATGCAATACTGGGCGGGCGTTATGCAGCTATCGGGGATGCATAACTCCGTATCGGCAACCCTCGATACAAGGGTCCCGTTACATGCGGAGATGGCTCACTGCGGTGTGCTCACTTCTGCCAGACCACAACCGCCCTACATTTCGCGTTACACGGGCAGCCGAGCGCCCAGATGGGCCAAGACCCGTCGTCACAGGCTAATGCAGATGAGTTTTCTCGCAACCTCGCGGGCCAGAAACAGGATCGGCTACCGGCCCCGTCCAGACTCCAAGGGAGGGCGGCTATTGTCTGGGATCTTTGCTGGCGGTGATTCGCTGCGCCGCTTATCCCTGGCTTATGGCCCGAGTAACGTAATATTTCATGTTTGACATCTCATCTGTGTCGTTGAGTGAGTACATGTGCTAATACCCAAGGGAATAAGCAGGGCAGCGACACCATTCCCTTGGTGGCTTACAAGCGCGTTTGCGAGTGTCCCCAGCTCTATCCCTTGATCAAACAATGTCTAATAAGGTGCTTATTCGAGCTGCTCCACGGAGATACGCAGCTGTGCTCATATGCAGGAACTGGCCTCCTCGGGGCATGGAGTGCGGCGGACGAAGCCCAGTCATGCCACGCGCTCGCTTGCCTCGAGTGCCATGCGAGCACCACGCCAAATGTCAACTGTAGTGCTCTGATTCTTTGACATGTCATATTTCCCGTGTGTTTGATCTCTGCTGCCTAGTTCTGACGCAGTCGAATCTCTACAGACCAATGTAGAAACCCCCTACCTGCTCACGCTGGCCGCAACTCACCACGCCGGCCATGACCAACACTCATGGGAGCTGATGATGGTGAGCTTAATACCACATCCTACTCGGTGGGTACCGTTTCGTTTCCTCCTCTAGCAGCGCAGCCAAAGGGGGGGGGTGTGATCTTTCATCGCTTACAGGGACGTGGATCTTTGCCGTAGCTCGACGCTGGGCAAGGGCCACAATCTCTCCGGAGCACTCACGTCTGCTTGGTTCGATCTCACCATACCGGTACTCATTCCCACCACCGCGCTGTCTACAAGCTGCGGGCTTGGCTTGAAATGACCTGCAACAGAGCATCGGCCGCTCGTATACTCTAACTCCAGCAGGCCTAGCTCATGCAGTAGCAATGGCACTTTTCTCGTACCAGACAACTTTGAGGCCGCGTGTCCATCCATGGCTCGTCCTGAGTGAGCCAACTACGCGGCCCAAGAGTCGCTAAAGGAAGACACCAACTCTGAGCATTATTACTCACGCGGGGTACGACATTGGGTACAGAACGGGTGCCTCATGAATAATTAATGCATGCTTAATTAGAGGCAGTCCTCTATTCGATTACGAGTATGCCGCGCCGGCTTAAGCACCAAGTGGCTCCTCGATCCTCCATCCGGAATACATCTAGTCTGATTGAGAAAGTACGGCCGCCACCCGCGAACCAGGCACAGTCGGTACTGATCCAATTCGGATTCCGCGTACGCCGGATAAGATGATGCCTAGTACCAAGTGGTAATAGCTGTTGTACCTATAACACAGCACGATCCGGACAAGCCTCATGGAGAGATTGCTGTTCCAACATGGCACCGGATGCCGTATGCTCACCGGCAAGCTGCTGCCGCATGTCAGCCGCGCAACCTGCTCCAAGACACCAAGCAAAGGCCCCACTGGGATGTCATGGACGGCCATATGAAGGATATATTTGGAATACCCGCAATGACATTACTTGACTGAGGCTTCACCATCTATTTGTGTCCGCCGTAAGGACCACTGCATGGGGTGTAACACTCCAGGTTGCACCACGCAGCCTATACGTCTAGTACACCCAAATCCCAGAGACTTGGGATGCTGTTGGGCGATGGCTGATGGGTAGCACAGCAGTACCGATGACCAACCTGCCGGTTTTTTCTTTTTTTTTTCCTTCCAAAATCGACAGCCATCGCGCGCCCTGATGTTGGGGATGTCTTAGTTCATGCAGTATCGGTGTGACAGCCAAGACCAAGTTCACATTCGCCCAGGAAAAGGCTAATGCATCATACTTTTAATCTGGCAAAAAAAGAAGTGAGATGAGCTGCAACATGCACCCTCTGTAAATCCTGTCTTGTTATCTCAGTGACAGAAGCCTGGCTGGTGGGTAGCTCGCTCTGGGAGAAATCGACATGTCATATGCCTAGCTTCAGGCGTGGATCACCACCAAGCCGATAGACCGGAAGAAAGGCACAAGGGCAGCGAATTTATTGGCTGCTACCACCTTGTTACATCACTTGCTGCGGCACTTATGCCAAACCCAACGGGTTTAACTCGCAATCCAGGCACACAGCCCCGAGAGATACCTGGTCAAGCCCCGCTACATGTGCGATATTCAGCTCTCTTTACATATCGAACCCCGGAAGCCGTGGCGATTTACCCTGTACGTCGGTTCTCAGCCTCAACTCGCTTCAACAAAGGTGCTTTCTTTTCTTTTCTTTTTTCTTACTGAAGCTCGTATTTTGGTCCCTTTTTACCTCATTGTTCTTTTTTTTTTTCTTATTATACCCGGCCATGCACATCTCGGCCCTTCTTCCCCTCCACACCAAGCCCGAACCAGGCAAGCCGGCGATGCTGCATACCAAACGGTACACAGCCAGAGCCTCAAGTTGTTGTCGCTCTTCGGGTCGAACTCGTCCAAGTGTGGACAAGCAAAAGGTTCTAGGCGCTACTATTGCGAACCGAACATGATCTATCACTTGGAGCTAGTGTTCGTCAACTGACTCGGATGTAATTAATCACAAGAGGCCATCAATCCGGGAAAACACACCACATCTGGACAGTGTTTGTTTGCTTTTGCCTGTCCCCTCCGCTGTTAGTGTGCCTGCACGACTAGGCATGTATGTCTCTGCCTGTTGGCTGAAGATGTATCAGTTGAATGAGTGATGGGCTGGTGAAACAGACAGGTCTAACAGAGCTGAGTCTGTGCTGATGAATGTGGTGCCGAGGGGAGCGACCCTTTCCATCTCCCGGGATATACGTCCAGATACGCACTCAGCCAAGCTGCTGTCACTTGTCTCTTTACTCGGTTGATAGCAGCCCACGCCACCACGGGCCAGAACCTCGAGGCAAATTCGGATGTTGGGGACCCGTCAATTGGGGTCCTTTGTTTCCCCCGCTCCAGCCTCTGACCCCTGTCTACCGGCCCGCTCCATCTCCATCTTCCTGGAGGGGGATCTTTGAGCATGCGGGCATACCATGGCAGGCACACACTGCTTGCGGGAATAATTCAATTCTCTCTCGTCCTCTTGTTAGGCTCTCATCTTGCTGTTGGGCCATGACTACAGCACTGCACACACACTGGGTTCACCCTCCCACATCCCGCCAACGCGGATGTCCAAAATCAGAGTTTCCACTATCCGGACCGTCCCTTGACGTGCGCTGCTCCGCCGTGCTTTCATGATAACCTTATGGCAACGGCCCTGGTGGATTTCTCAAAGCATCATCAATGGTGTGGCCTCACGGGATACTCCAATGTCTCGACATGACTGAGGGCAATCTGACAGTTGGTCTTGGAGCTAGTCATGCCCTTGGTTGGTTCATCAGCTCTTTCTAGAGAACCC
>MDJU01000677.1:0-16931 GCA_001721665.1 Trichoderma pleuroti
ATTATTAAAAATAAAAATAATAAACCTTTTTAAAATTATTTATATTATAATTACTATTATTACTATATTTAATTTTACTTTATTAAAGCTAAGTAAAGGTATTTTATTTATACTAAAGGCTTTTTTAAAATATTTTTTTTCTTAAAGATAAAAGAGAAAACTATAACCTTTTTTATTCTTAGGCTAAAGGGGGTTACTTTTTTCTAAAGCTAAGGGGCTATTATAGATTTAGGGGCAATGGGGTTTAGTCTATTTTAAAAGTCTAAAGGGTTTATAAATATTTCTATTTCTCCTAAGGCCTTAGATAAAACCGTAAAAGTAAAAAGCAAGGTTGTTTTATCTAATAGCTAGTTAAATAAAGTAAAGGTTTTTGGTAATTAAGTACCCAAAAGGTGGGGTACCTATAGATGTAGGAGGGAAGCTTGTGGCGCCATATAGAATCTCGCTGGCATGTTTAACGTTTCGTACATGCACATGCAAGGGCTAAAGTTCATGATTGAGAAAAGAGGCGGAATCCAGAATATCAAGGGCCTTCATCGCGGAGTAGTCATTTGGTAAGTTGTCGTTTTCTCGAAAACATCATCCAACTTGTGCTTAGCGAAACTGACGATATTTGACTGCCAGGGCTGATTTCTGCAACTCGAGCGTTTGGAATTGTCCGCCGCAGTTTCCGCATACCTTCCTTTCTTCAACACATGACATCGAGTTCTCATCCGAAACATCATCATCGACAGACGACCTCTCGCAAGACAATCTCGATGTTGAGTCGCAAATAGTCTCTCTCGTGCAGTCGCTTCGCGAAATATCCGTAGCAAAAGACGTACAGGGCCACAAAAGGACGGAAGCAGGCCATGTATACGACACCGAGTACAAGCTCCATCTTGTAAAAGCCAGTATTGCCGATCGCGGAGCCAGCAGCAGTGAATTGGTTCCCCTCTGCGTGGCTTTGAACCTGTACCTGTACCTGGCTATACGAGAGCTTCCTGCAAGAGCTCAGATGATTGGGCGCCTGATTGATCGGTTACAAGCTACCTTTAATCTGCAGCTCATAGAGAAGCCGCCTTCGAATACACATAAGCAAAGCTGGATATTATGGATGTTGTTCATCGGATACGCGGCAGCGCTCGAAAACAAAAGACAAGAGTGGTTTGCGCAAAGCCTGAAATCCCTCTATGACAAGTCCAGCTTTCGGGACATGGACCAGCTTCAAGAAACTCTCAAGAGCGTCTTGTGGCAGGATACCTGGAGTGAGCATTACGTCAAAAAGCTCAGAGAAGAAATCGCCTGAGTAGGGTGGTGAGTAGAGGCTTGAGTCTGTATAAATCTCCATGATCTTGAACAACAAAACTCCTGGATGACATTAATTTGAACAGCCCTGGGTATAGCGCACTTTCATTTCGTCGTTACATTCATCTCGTCATCAGTTCCACAATGACCATGTCTTCATTGCGTCTTTTTCGTTCTCGTGACATCCATCCAAATTTGTGATTGGGCAAAGACGCCGTGGTTGAAGATTTTGTAAGGCTTATCCGGATCGCACAGCGTAAAGTCGAATCGCCGAATTAGCTATGTGACACAAACTGCAGTCAGCAGCCAGCCTGCACAATACAACACGAAACCTTACCTCGACAAAGACCTTGTTCAACTCAATCAGGGCAATGGATTTACCCAAGCAAAGCCAGCGACCATAACTGAAGATGAGATCAAGAGTGCTCTCCATTTCTTTCAGCTTGTCTGGAGCAATGTTGAGCCATCTCTCTGGTCGAAACTTCAGCGCATCTTCACCCCAGACATCTTGTCGCCGAGTAATTGCCCAGATGCTGTAGCCCACTCTGGTCCCCCCTGGAATAAAGACGCCGTTCCAGGTATCTCCTTGTGGTGGAACCTCCTTTGACATGAGACCCGCGATTGGCGGGAAAATGCGGAAACCCTCTTTGATCACTGCCTGGAGGTATGGTAACGCTTTGGCCTCGCTGTCGGTGATGACATCGCCGGCAATGTTGGCAGAGGCGATTTCTTGCCGAAGTTTACGGAGGATTTCGGGGTTTGCGCATAGCTCCAGCATCGTGGACCTGATGGCTGAGGCGGTTGTGTCAGATCCGGCAGCGCTGGATTACTCAGTCAACCAGAATGAGTCAAAGTTGCAGGGGGTGTAATGAAATAGCTTACATTTGCAGCAGGATTTCGGACTCGGATTCGGTTTGGGTGAGGCCGTGTCGGATGAAGGACCCGAGCATATCCCGCTCGGCCTTGACATCTGGCTTGAAACGTTCTGCCGCTACGTCTCTTGCGATGCTTGACAAATAAATTGCGGAGTCAATATGCGCAAGTCTTCCTCTTGTGGTACAAACCCGTACTAGGGGGTTGAGGACAGTCTGCTCACCTCATTATCCTACCAAATCCAAGCTTGCCTTTCGTCGATGGGAGCAACCCTTTGAGGATTGGAGAATTCAACAGCTGAAGCAGCCAAGGGAACACAGTAACCACCATAACCATGGGGAGGTTCTTCTCGGTTGTCTCGATGTACTCGTAAACATCACTGTCCGTCTCAACAAAGCCAAACGGCGCTCCGTATGCAATATCAGAGATGCAATCCAAGGTAAAATACTGGACCTTGCGGCCAAGGTCCACGGGTGCCTTTTTGTCAGCGTATCTGCCTAGCAAGCCCATGAATTCACGGACATTGTTGTCAATTTTCGATACGATATTGTCGACGTCGCGACCAGCGTACTAGTCTTGAGCGTCAGTGTCTTTTCAAAACTCCCCATTCGAAGATGTCATGACACATACACCAGCAGCCATCTTGGATCGCAGAGCGGAGTGTGTGACTTCATCTCGTGTGGACAAACAGTTGTTCGAGGTGGGGTTGAAACGCATTCCGTCATACCAGCTGGACCGTCGATATTCTGTTTTGACATTGCACATGTGCTTGACAAAGACGGGGTCATCAGTGACGAGATCGTTGAGCCCAACTCGAGCGATTGTTCCTGTGAAGTGGTAAGGTGCGGTTAGTTGTGTTTCGTTAAGCCAGCGCACGCGGCAAAGTGCAGTTGGACACTGAGCGATGGCTGCAAACCGCGAACAGCTACTAACCGTATTTCTGTGTCACTTCCCAGAAATCGAGATACGATCGGCCGCTATCCACGGATTTAAAGAGCCACAAGTTTGAGATCTTGGCTAGCAACGGTCCGTCGAAATGGCGAAGTCGATAGTATTGCCATGTTGAAGACGACACAAACCACGCAACTATTAGCACCAAGGCGAAGACAGCGACGCTAGCCGGAGATATGACGCTGAAGAAAGAGCCGACGTGGTCGACAAAAGACGAAATATGTTGGGCCAGTTGCGCTGTGTGGCTCAGCATCGCGAATAAGGCGTGGAATGCAACTCCAGAGGATATTTCATGATAAATCAGAAAACAGAAGGCTCAAGCGATAAAGGTCGACGGGCGTGCGCAAAATATTTTCATCCTTGCTGCGATTCTCAGCCCTGGCCGCTTCTAAACATGGTTCTTGGGGGGCATCCCACATACAGCCCTTGCCAAGGATGGTGATAGCAGTCCGAGTATATAAATGGACAACCCACGAACCAATAGGCTAGTAAACAAGGACTTCGACCGTCAAAGTATCACAAGTCTCCACCGGCCAGGCTTGTTTCAGCCAATGCCCGACAGATCCGGACTTAGGACGTAACCCAACTCTGGCCAAGAGGGTGTCGCAATATAGCCAGAGAAGATCTCGCATTACGTGACCCCCTTTGATAAAGGCACAAATGCGGTTCCGTAGTGGATGCGGGTCAGGAACCCGCTGTTCATTTGAACCGCTTGGTTTTACGCGGATTTCGACTGCCAATGTCAGCAGACCATTCCAGTTCAGTAATACAAAGGGCAGGCGGAGACATACCTATTAGTTTGTCTCCATGGAGTTTGCCAATGAAAACCACGGACTCGCGGAATTGAGTCTGGCGACAAGCCGGTTGCTCTCTTGGCGACAAGCGGGGCAAAGGAGCTGCAGGACGAAATAGGGCTGTGCCTTTTACCTCTTGGGGACTGCAAGAATATGTAAGAATACCCAGGATTGACTGCTCAGTTGACTGCTCATATGCAACACTAGAAGCCTGTCAGTCACATTAGCTAGGTGGTGCTAGTAAGCGCCAAGTTGCGCTTGGTCCAAGATTGGCGCTATCCGTCCCGCAAGCCTAGGATAGTCGAAAGCCTCTGGATTGTCTAGGCAGCCTCAGCAGACTTGGTTGGCCAATGCACCTCGGTCCCAAGGCCGGTAACTCGGGATGAGGTGATATCAAGCATCTGCCTTTCTTATCTTGGGAGCTGAGCTCACGAGCGGCCCTAAGCTCTGACGAACGGGTAGACTTGCTTTCTGAGCATGGATGAAGCACTAGAGCGAACCACAGTTCACTTGGACCAAATACAGAAAGGTCTTTTGTAAGCCAACCAAAGTGGCAGCCTGTTTCCTCTCCTTGGGTCCTGATTAGTTGCAGAGTTCTGAGAGTTCAGAGTCAACTATCTGTCTGACCAAGACGTGGTGGCTTTTGCACAATTCAGGATATCAGTAAGCGTTATTTGCCGTCATTGGTATCAGGTGTGTCATCTCCCAAGGCTGTGATATGTTTGGAGCCCGTTGCGTGATGATTGTGAAAGTACAAAGTAAGAAACGTGGGGACACACTACAAAAAACCAATTGGACGGTGTCGACACAGGCGTGCTCAAGTTGTTTCAATCTCTCGCAACATGTAGATTTGACCGAAACATACGCAGAATACAGCTTTCCTCCTGTTCTAGTAGGAATGAAGATGCTCTCCAAGATTGCGACCGCTCGTATTTGCCCAATTGACGAATTATACGAAGTGTAGCTATTCTGTACCATTGAGTCAGTAAGTAGAGTAATTTATTCGAGAGCAAGAAGGAACAAACGAAACACTGACAGGTCCATCTGATGAAAGCCTCTTGTTTGAAGAACATCTGGCTTGGCTATCCAAGAGACAACATTGCCAGCAGAGCGACCGCGAGAGCGTGATGTTGGTGAAATAATGGATGATACCTGCGCAAATTGAGTCATTCGGCGGCATATGTACTGTTTTTGTGTAGCAGGATTGGTATTTTCTTTGCTGCGACGACATGCTCGAGCCATGTCCTAACGAGGACTCTTGAGGATTGGTCCAAACAAACAGGGAGTATCTTGCACTTGGGCGCAAAAAAGGCCGAATAATTGTTGATGTCATCAGCAAGACTTGATCATCGTTAAATTAGTAAAGACAACTTCGAAGCGATATGATCTCTCACCATACCTCATAAATGACAAGCCGCATATCGCAAGTGATATGCTCACTGTAAATTCTCTGCATGCCCCGCAGAAAGGGCGTCGGTCGAAATGCATGGTGATCATCTTACTGTTTCGTAGTCCGTCTAGCGATTGTAGGCTGTAAAGAGCCAGGTTCGTAACACACATCTCATTGGGAACATCGCGTTGCGTACAGGAACGCCGTCTGTAGAGGTATGCCGTAGGTCACGCCTAATTGAGCTGGGGTTGTAGTCGAAGCAAGCGACAGCCACATGATACCATGAGACAGTATTGTGCTGATAAAGAGTTGGTCGCTTCTCACAAACAACCATGACGGCATAGAGCGGGATAATTGGTTTCAGATCTATAGGAATTAGATATGACCTGATACAACAGTAGCCTTCATCAATTGGAGACTCACCACTGCAGCCGCCGCCGGAAACTACGCGGATCAGAATCCGGAACGAATCCCTGGCTAACGCACATTCAGCAGCTCCCGTCGAAACTGGAAAACGGCAAGATGCAGAGCAATCTAGGCTATAGCTCAAGCACGGAAGTGGTGTGTCGATCCAGGGTCGCATGACGGAGAAGCGCTGTGTCCTGGAGCTGCTTCACGGAGGCGACATGTACGATGAGATAGAAAACGAGATGCTAGCATGATTGCGGCAGAGTGCTCAAGACACAACGACCCGGTCTGAATCTTCTGGCTCAACAATGTTTATTCCAACACTTGCTGCAAGACAGGATAGAGCATAGTGTTTGACTGCGCTCTTGATGCAGTCAAAACCACCAGCTAACTTGGTTGTTCGGCCCGGAACCGATTGGGCTTTTCCGGATCGCTGCCGAGAGTGTCACCAGGATACCGCAAACCGGTATAGATGCGTCATATACCTGAGTCTGATGCAAAGGCATTGACAGCACTCTCATTGCAGTTCCATGCCATATCGATTCTTCACATCGCTGACAAGCTAATTCCCAGTGCGTGGAAACTGGCTGACTGATTCAAGAGGCTCGTTAGACAGAGTTGGCGGAAGAGGGTGGAGTTTCGTCGTACACCCGAATAGGAAATAAAATGTCAGCTGCCGTAGTCCGATCTGGGCATACGATCAATTGATATAAATGACACTGAAGACGCCAGTTGGGAGACGGCAGCAGTCTAGTGGCCTTGTCCTCTGTCGCAAACTTGGTCTTTCAGGTTCGTAGTGAACCCTCTTCATTGTGAAGAAGAGTTGAACCCGTGCTTCGTCGACCGACCGTTGTATCGTCTTGGTTGAGCTATCCGAGCTTGTCTGCAAGGGAACCACAACATTAGCCATCAAGAGCTGTCCGCGATAAACATTCCACAATGCACCTGATACTTACCGGCGCCACTGGGCTCATCGGCTCGAGTGTTCTCGACGCCATGCTCAAAATGACCGAGGTGACGAAAATCTCGATTCTCAGCCGCAGACCTGTCGCGATGGCTGAAGACGCCAAGGACCCCCGGGTCAATGTCATCATCCACAAAGACTTTTCAAAATACGATTCAGAAGTGCTCAGCAAGCTTCAAGGGGCGACTGGTGCAGTTTGGGCCCTGGGAGTCAGCCAAACCAAGGTATCGAAGGAGTATGTTGGTCTCATTGCCTAGTCCCATGTCAGAAGCTGAAACTAACAGACCTTTTCGCACAGGGAGTTTATAAAGATCACAAAAGACTTGCCTCTTGCAAGCGCAGAAGCCTTCTCGACGCTTCCACCGAACAATGATCCATTCCGGTCCATTTTTGTATCCGGTCAAGGCTCAACGCAGACGCCAGGTCGATTCACAA
Source organism: Trichoderma pleuroti (assembly GCA_001721665.1). NCBI lineage: Eukaryota > Fungi > Ascomycota > Sordariomycetes > Hypocreales > Hypocreaceae > Trichoderma > Trichoderma pleuroti. The sequence continues at coordinate 7,103 of MDJU01000677.1, forward strand.
ACCTGTACGGCAAAACAAAGGGCGAGGCCGAACTTGCGTTGTCTCAGATGCGTATCACCAACCCACGTCTGTTGGCGGATGCCGTGGGACCTAGGTTTGTTAATGGCAAAGATCACGCAGCCATTCGGCCGTACCTCCAGATTCAGGGTGTCATTATCGACGGCACAAAGATGTTGCTAAGGAAGCCGATTGAAGTGGGCGCCAAGTGGCTGCATTGCCCGAGCGAGCCAATGGGACGGTTCTTGGTTGGAATGGCATTGGGCAAATATGAAGCTCAGCTGCGAGGTGGAAACTTCGACATGGTGACGCTGAATGGAGGTCTGAGGATCATCAAGAATGTTGCGATGAAGCAGTTGGTTGGCCTCGAGGATGCGTAAAGGAGAGTGACATTGACGGGACGGAGATAGAGACGGAGAGTCTCATCTTTTGGTGACAAGATTGCCTGATTTCTGGACAAATGGTTGGCAGTGCGCAAACCTTGGTGTTGAAGGAGTTGGATTTGGAACATGATCTTGACAAACTGTAGATGGATGTGTATCGCAGAGAGACAGACAAAGAGATGCGAGCGAGTCTTTCGAGCAGTGTTGGGTATAAGTTTGTTTCTATATTATATGGCAATGGAATAACTGGTAGAAGCTGATGAAAAGGAAAGCAAAAGATAAAATCCAGAAACAAATGTGTGCAGGTAATGTTGTGTGTTCTGCCTCAGGTATAATCTTCGTTTACAGCCGTTAAGCGAAGCGAGGGCGCGTTAGTCAGCATCATGATTCGAGGCAAGAACCTCGATGGTTGTCGATGCTCATCTTGAGCGACAAACAAAAAGTCAGTGACATGAATTTACATGAGTTTTATGAGTGCATCTCATGTATTTTTCACACATTGATGGAAAACCCCATTCTTTTTACGCAGCGCTTAGATCATGTCACATTAAAGATGAGGCTTTCTGAGTTTGTGCACGGCTTTGCGACGAACTGATGAGATGCATGAGGCAGTCACTGCGAAGCTTAGTGAATGAGATTTCTTTGCACATTGTTCAATTTCTACACTACCTGATATATATACCTTGAATCAATTTTATTTACTTCATGATCGTGAGATTCAACTCAGTGTTGCAGCGCCGTCACGTTTTTCCGCGGCCGGAATTGGTGATACTGGCATGCGACATTCTGACGTCAAATGCCAGGCAGGCATCCAAGGCCGAACCCGGTCATGTCTGCATCATCACCGGCCGGCCAAGAACTCAATTACATGCAAGGGGTACCGCAGCCGTGGATTCCATGTAACCAGCAACGTTTCATCCAAATGGAAAGATGACGGGAAAAGAGTGAGTCTATATGAATATTCATTGCGACACTCAAAACTGATGCTGCATGTCTTTAGATGCACTATCAACCACTGATAAGAATCCTCGATTGCGATGTTAGGGGTCCCGTCGGGCGCTGTAATACAGTGCGTTTGCGGGCGATTGGCCACGCCGCAGCCCCTGTAACTCATGCGCTGTAAGGTTTGGAGCAAAAGCTCCACAGCCCGCGTCATCGATGATGCGACGATGTTGGAAGAAATGTCTATTATAAGAACGATAAGGCCGCGCTCTTTTTTTCTCGTGACAATCATCTACTTCTATTTTTACAATTATCTCTCACCTTATCCATATCCACCAACTCAGAATCTATTCTCGGACCTATACTTTGACAAATTCCGACCCCAACACCATGTATATCCAAAAGCTTACCACAGCCGGCCTCGCTCTCGCCAGCCTCGCTTCATGTACGAGATTCTCCCGTTATCTTCACTCCTTTCACCCCCCCTTTCTCTCTCAACAAAGTGTAACTCGGTGAAGAAATTGCCTCTTTCTAACGCAGTACTTTGCAAATACGTTAGCTGGTGATACCGTCACCAAAGGCCACGTACTCGACTTCGCCGTGGAAAAGTGCATCGACAGCGACGGAAACATTCGCTGCACCAAGCCGTTCCCCGTCAAAGAGGGGTCATGCTACCGGTTCGAGTGGTCGACCAACGGGGCGCTCGCTCACACGACGGTCGAGGTGAAGGACGCTGGGAGTGGCGAGATGGTGTACTATCGCGATACCGACGGCGAGTGGAAGCCCAAGAAGAACGAGCTGGTGTATCTCGATTTCAAGCCCAAGATTTGGGGGCAGGGCAACGAGACTGTGGACTATGAGGTTAAGAAGTGCGATAAGGACGATGAGCTGTAATGGAGTCATCTTGGACGGATAAAATATCTCTGTCGTGGTAATAATAATAATATGCTGTATCAGCATTGAGTCTTGAACACACACACTACGAACCTGCATATGCGTATATGAGGCCCCGTCCAGTGATGAACGTGATGCTGATTGTGCGGATTTTGGCTTGCCTCAAAGACATCCAGGGAATCTCAATACACACAAACCATGTACCTGATAAAACACCGCAGACTGAGGTCATCACCGCTTCAAGGCTCAGCGCCAAATGTTTCACTCAAATCCTCTTTAGCGTCATTTTGTCCCTTTGTTGAGTTCAACTCACCCTTTGTCCACAATCGTATTCCTTCTCATCGACCCATGTTCGTATATCTTTGTAATGGGGTCAGCCTCATTATTCCATTGGTTCTCATCAAATAACGTGTCCATTACGATCGTGAAGCATTACGTACAGGTCCTCTGAGGCGAAGCCGCCACGTTTCACCAAAGAAATACAAAACATATAAGAAACTCTATCCCTTCTCATACGAATACTCAAAAGTAAAGTTTACAACATCCCCGTTGGTGAGGGCCGTATTGTAACATTCTGATCCCTCTTTCACCATCCTCATCCACCCCGATTATGTCATCGCTCGCTCCATAGGGCTGAGATTCATCGAGATCCGAGATCCGAGACGACGCCACTCTTGGCGGATCGAGCTGACTAAGGCCCGCCCAACAACTTCACTTTAAACGCACCCTCAGTCACTGCTTTGCGTGCTACATGGCGATACTTTTCAAAACACCATTTATTCCATTCTGATACGTGTTCCTATTCTCCACAAACAAGTTTCTTGCTCAGTCCTCTACTCTCGTACGTGTACCTCGATCGTATAAGCCCCTCCTCCTCCTCCATCACCATATCGGCCACCTTGTAAGGGGGGAAATATCTCAATCATCGCTTCCGCTCGTCATACCGACGCACGGAATGGAATTGATTCCTCACCAAGATGGAGGCCTCCAGTGCCGGCTCTCATTCATAAACTTGTCAATAAACACGCGCGGCAAGCGTAGTCTCCCGCCCCTCTGCCTCAGGATGACATCAGAAGCCGCAATGTAGCTAGAGACAAAAGCGTTCCACGTCTGCTTCTGGATCGGCAGATCCTGATTCGGTCTTGGGATGTACACGCTCCGCTTCACCGCTTCCACAACCAGCTCCATGCCTTCTTCGGTCATTTTCAGTTTATTGACTTGGTCAAAGTAACGGACTCGGAGGCTGGTGTGGCCTTGAGCGAGGGATTCGAGTGACTCGCCGGGCAGAAACCCATGTGGTGAGAGTTGCTGCCTCTGGACGCTTTTCCATGTGCTGAAGAGGTAAAATTCGACTCCACGGGCATCGATGCGGGCGTCCCAATGCATAATCGCCAGAGAAACGCCAATCCTACGGGCCAATGACGCAACGTCCAGCCCTAGCTCCATCATCTGGTTGAAATGCATCTTGTCGTTTTTATCATAGAAGCGCTTGGCATTGCTTTTTCCATCCATCGAAGCGAAATAGAGGTGCACTGCGCAGTCTTTGTAGATATCGGCTACGTCGCTGTCATGCATCGCGTGGCCGCCCGGCTCGCGCGGAGATATCATCGGCGCACCTGGGACCGACTGGGGAAGCGGCGGGATTCCCTCGGTGCCGTTGTAGCTGGCTGGCCGATAGCATATCGTCTCAATGATGCACCTACACCTTGGAAACCAGCCGAGAGGATTTGGCGCGTTTGCGCCGTCGCGGGAATGTCGAATAACTTCGACGGCAGTAAAGCCCCATGCATTAAAGACTGCAAATATGTAGTAACACATCTTAGAGGGGTTCCTTGGTCTGTGCAGGTGCTTGCTCAGAAGACGATGTCGTAGAAGTGGAGGAAACGGAAACAAAGGAGTAAGCGGAAACAAAAGAGAAAGTTCAAATCTTATGGGCGCTTTAATGTACCACCAGCTTCCCCTGCAGTCTTCCATGTCTTGGAAGGCAAGCACATATCCGAATTGGTCGTCAGAGCTGGCTAAGACTCTACATCTCCCGCATACATTGGTTACCTGTGGAGATGAAAACCGTGGCGCGGGGCCTTGGTCAGCCTCAGGCTGTGTGGAATACTCTGGCGTGCTTCCTTGGTGTCCAGAGACCAGACTGTATCTGTGCATGTGTCTACTGGATGGACCAGCTCCATTGTCGCTAGATGGTCCGCTGACCAGGAGCATAGGCAACGGAGGAGCCCTTGAACTGCCGCCCGAAGTAATAGATGTCTCGGGAGTGGCCACCCTGGTGTTTGGGAGCTGCGGCATGACGGTGTCGGTGTGTATCGTGTTGTTTGAGGTAAGCGATGGAGAAGACCCTAAACCGACACTTAACCCATAGCACCGATGACAAGATGAGCAGATGATTGGAGGATGCGTCGGAAAGGCTTCTTCCATAGGGCCCTTGCCCTTGTCTTCTTTGCTCGCAGAGCCTGCCTCTGCCTCTGCCTCTGCCTCTGCCTCTGGGGTCTTTGGTTTTTCCACTTCAAGAAATGACTTGACCTGAAGCCAATAAGAAAAATGCTGCACATCGTGAGGTGTATCATGCATTTCGGCTTTGTCATGGTCACCAGGGCGACAGAAGGCGTGGAGATCACCAGGGAGAAAGGAGGCCAGGAGGTCAGCAGGGAGATAGGAGGCCAGGATGGCATCTGCCTGCAAGCCGACTCCAACCAACATCTGGAAGTTGTATGCGGCTAGGGACGTCGGTATTAGCATGAGTGCTTGGAGGGTGTGTTTTGACCTGTACAAGCAATCACTTACAGACAGAGAGGCCTTTTTGATGTGACTAACACAAGATGATGACTGAAGAAGAAGAGGGCTCAAGGTAAAGGAGCATAAACTGGAGGCCGAATATCCAGCTGGAGAGTTGGGTGAAAATCAGATGAGAAACTGAGCTGAAACTGAGCTGGCAGGGGGGAGGCTGCATATTTATACACCAACGCCAATGGTACTACTCGGTCAAGCACACCAAACTTGATCGAGATCAGCAGCTGTGGTACTTGAGCCAGTCCGCCACACCCCTCACACCATCATCCAGTATATCCTCAGGATATCTACACTGGGCGATGTGTTGTAACTGTCACGACCTTGAGCTCCTAATGGCAAATGTTTTATCACTGGATAGAGGGCTAACTCATTACATTGTATCAGAAGTTACGGTATCCGAGGCGCACCCAGCACAAAGTCTCTGGCAGCCAGCTTGCCTCATGTTCTAGGCCAGCTTTGCTGAGAGATATACCCATCGACGCTCCATTTCTGGGCTGATATTGAGTTTCAGCAAGTCTTTGGTTTTCCGCTAGACAAAATGATGAGCTGGGAGCCGCAACAAGACTCTCGACGTAATGGGGGCTGATTCGATATTTGCGCAGCCGTGGGCCCTGCTCTGGGTCGGAGATGGACGAGTATAGGCGACCCTTTACCAAATGGGCGACGAATATATGACTACAACTGTATTCAGCCTCCATGTCCCAACGTCAGATGAATCTGAAGATGGGCGTGCCAGTTAGGGCATTGTGCGCGTACCTATGCCAGCGACAGCACCTCCATTGAATTATACAGCTGGGCTTGACCAAATAGGCATATCCTGTCACATTATATTCCACTTAGGCTCATTGAAATGAGCCTGTTGGACTGTGGGGGGGATTAGGCACCAGAGAGGCAAAAGATGAAAATATATTTCATGAGAGGACGCTCCCCTCACTGCCATTGGATTGTTTCCCTCCTGGAAACTGGGCCTTGGTGTCAATTCCCCTGGAAATTGGGGAATGCCAAATCATACGGGCAAAAGAGAGAATTCCATGGGGTTGACCAGCAACATGGGCGCTGAGTGTATCGAATCTGTTTGTCTCGCTTGGCTCAAGAGTCCAGCAGCTCTTGAGCGTCGAATTTGCCCAGCAAAGGTTGAGAATACAAGCAGTCAAGTATCGTGCTTATCGGACAAGGACGCGGCTGTGGATGGCGCCTTGTGCTGTGGGTGGGACTGACGTCAGGAGCTGAGCATGTTTGTGATGGTCCGTGAGGCACTTTTGTGTATATCTGGCCTTCCAAAGAGAGGGGAAAGATGCTCAACAATGAAGAGGTATTGTCAGAGCAGGGGCTGGGCGTAACTCGACAGAAACGCAGAGGCCGAAACGGGAACTGACCGGTAGGTGCTCGGTAGAAAGGCTGTTAAGGCTGCAACTCTCGGCGAGACTATATTTAGCCATGATGATTGGCAATGCTCGTTGTGGATTTCGAGGCACGTGGCGTGTCCGGTTTATGGGGATACCTTTGGGCAAGGTGATGATTCCATCGTCAGCAGCAGAGGATCGGGCTTCATTAAAATCCAAAGTCCTTCTGGCAGGGCAAAGTGGCACTGGCTGGACTGAGCTGAGATTCACGGCAAATGGGTGTCTGGATGAAGCTGGGCAAAGATTTTGCGAGAGGGCGGCGGTGCGAAGGCGGTCACGGGTCAGTCACGGGGTACCTACCTACACCAAAACTTCATTCAGCCTATCAACAAGATCACCAACATCCAACACCCAAACACCATCATTATATTATATCTCGGCATTTCTAAATATTCATCTTGTGTACTATTTAATAATTTTATAAAAATAATGGTTATGGCCTAAAAGGCCGGTATTCATTTGGACAAATTAAGAGCGCTCGAATAGATGGCGTGATATTCGTAAATATATCGCCTAAAATCACATATATATATTCAAATACCTCCAAAATATTTTATATTTACTATATATTCTGCTGTTCTATTTGGAAAGTCATTTGTTGATGCCTGCCTAATTTCATATTTGGCAGTCTTCGCCGTCACCTGCCCGGCAGAATTCCAGTCCTTGGGCGGTCTGATTTCTTCCTCTGGCAATCGCCAGACACTCCCTGTCGTTGCACTCATCTTTGCTTTTCTCAATATCAATCACCTTTATCGCCTCCGTCTATATCAAGAAATCCGCATCCATACTCTACCGATTTCATCGAGATGTTCCCATCTTCGTCTTCACTAACCACCATCTTCGTCAGCTTCAAATAATTTGGTGCGAAGATCAACATTTGCCTTGTCCATCTTTCGCAGATACTAATCGCTGTGCAGTCTGCTCTCGAAATTCGACCTCAATCCCCTGATTCCATCCTCTTTGCCAACAATATGAGCTGTGCTGCCCTGCTGTTTATCGACGAGCTATCCATAGCAGAGGCACCATGCGATGATCACCCACTTGTGTTGCATAGATATCCCTACGATCGTTCTGCCACATGCTACTAGTCACACATTTCGGTCCAGCAGCGATGAAGCTCGGAAGATGTTTTTGGGCAAAGGTACTCCGTACGGGGGAACTCTTTGCCAACGGAGTATCGAGCCCATCCAGTTTGATCGTTTGGCAACGTCTTCTAATCCGACTAGAGCACCCAGAATCTGTCACTCAAGCTACAAAGAATGCGATTCTTTTTTCAAGCGGTCGATTCCTCCTCCACACGATCTACACTTTCAAACAGTGCTCAGGACATCCTCTACGTTAATCCAAGCCGACGGCTGCCCATTTCACGAAAGACCGACATGGCACAGGTTCCACACGTGCCACGCAACACTCGACGGTGACATGACAGGCTCTTGCAAGAACATTTCATCCAGCAGATTGAGGGTGAGCTGATGAGGGATCCTCGTTTTGGAATCGGCCAACACTGATGTTCCAGCCTACCCTAGGGCACTGGAAATCGACAACCATCTCGATAGTTTGGCACTATCGAGACCAGCTATGCCATCATCTTCGTTGCATTTATTACTGTCGAACCACAGACAACCCTCTTCAATGACGTCCTACCGTTGACTCTCGTTTGTTTCTTCATAATGTACAAAGGAAGAATAAACGCCAGTCATCCGCATATACGCACATCAGTGTAGCCGTATACACGATGGTAAGTGTCCTAGCCTTTCCTTTGTATGCTTTGAAGAGTCGTTCCTTACTAGATGGCATGCCCGATGGCATGCCCGACTATAGCGATACTCAACAGGTAGACACCACATTTGATCTGCTCGACAAAGAACATCGCGTGTTTCCCATGACCTCTAAACAGCACGCAAGATTACGCATAGAAATCTCAACAGCAGCACATCGACAAGGGAAACCAAAGGAATGCGAAACAAGCCAATCACCTTCGCCCCACCCACACCCAGCTACCGACCCAACGGCGGCAGGCCAACAGCGTTTCATCGACGCGTGTCACCGTTGTTCTAGCCCCCAAATTTCTCAGTGAGCCAGCCCTGCGAATGCAGGTACAGCCCTGGTCAGGCACAGCATGGGTCACCCCTGCGTGTTCCTGTTGAACTGGCATCCCACCCGTTACGCGACGTTTCAGAGCAAAGAGCCTCAAATCAATTCTCCAAAAATGACGTTGGATGAGGCATGGGCTTGATTCGGCGTTCGGTTGGGCTTAGAAGACCGGCATTGGCATCGGACATTTACCCACGCGCCGTGTTGCCGCCATGAAAATACTACAGTAAGTAATCATTGTGCCCTAGACAAGCACGGTCCTCAATATCCTGACAAGCACCGGGCAGGGCGGACAAGGTTCACGACACCGCCTACACCTCCAGGGATTTGAACAACCCATGGCAGGGCGAGGACTTGATCGCCTCGAGGTCAAAGCACTGCGGCAAACTCCAGCAATAGACTTTCCGAGACGTCAAGGCACACGGACCTGTCAAAATATGCTTCTGGAGTCGCGGATCAAAGTGGATGAACCGAAACGGAGACCCAGCTTGGCAATTTCGCCGGCCCCAGTGATCAAAAGTCCGTCGCAAACCGGCGCAACAACAGCCATCTAATTAGTGATCGAAAACCTATTCGCCGCGCAATACTCCGTATTCGGTCTCGAGTTGCGAAACAATGGCTTGATTTGTGATTCTCAAATAACTAACATGGTGTAGTAAGTACGCCTTTCTAACAATTCCCCATAGGACAGACTATTATATGCTCTCTCACAGGAGCAAGGATGAAGCCCAAACGAGCATCAAGGAAATAGATTCACGGCAAAAAAAAGGAGAAAAAAAACAATCCCACGCAATGCCAAGCCTTAACCAAAAAACAACTGCCAGGGCAAGATTACTCTCAAGGAAAAGCAGATGCCAAGCAAAAATGAAATTTCAAGTAGAAAGGTTCTGTTAAACAGCGTCTTTGGTGGGACATCTGTGGTCGGCGAGTCCGCCAGAATATGAAGCTTTCGAGTCGCTCGAACCACGTCGGGATTAGAGCCCAGGTAGCGCTCGGATTTGAAACTATTCACACGTCAGTCCTGCGAGACACGGAATGCCACGGGAGCAGAGTTGCAACTCACCTCCAGTTGAGATTAGCTCTGACTACGCATTTGATGCCCTCAATGTACTTTTGGACTTGGATGTCGGCCTCCTCTTCCCAGCTCGGGACACTGGCCTCAGCCCTGTCCCAGCGCTGGTAGCGGTTTTCAAGGAGCTTGCCGACCTTGTCAAATGCTTTTTGTATCACCGACTGGCAATCCAACTTCATCCATCATCTTTCTGGCAACCTGCCTAGCTGGTCCATCAGGATAACTTGAGCCAAAGTTTGTGAGAG